>CM044565.2:3249324-3434324 GCA_024416835.2 Perccottus glenii | reverse complement strand
CAGAGCGGGACATACTTGGTGGTAGAGTTTGCAGGACGAAGAGGGCCTCCCGAGGCTGCTGCAGCTGTCACAGAGTCCCACTTCAGACTGGATGACTGTCAAATGGTCCTCAGCAGTGCACAGGCTGTCAGGCGGGTACAGAGAGACGGATGGAATCTCACTGTGGCAAACACAACACACAGAGACATTGTTGGGTTTTTAAATGAAGACAGCAGGTTAATGTACACACAGATTGAATCCTTCATTGTATATTACGTAAGAGCAGTGCTAATGAGCTAAAAACTGATTTCTGAGAAGAAAAAGGCCCAATTCAAATGAAGGTTTTGTGGCAGAAAGCAAAGGACAGTGTTAGGGGAGTAATGGATAAGAGGAGACTGAGAGAAGACTCATGGGGAATCAATAAAAACACAGTGATGTCTTAATTAACACGGCTTGTAGGATTTCAGTAGAAAAAGCACGGGAAGTCAGGTGATGTTGTCATATTGGAACGCCAAGTCCTAAGGTTCTCAGTCTGAAAACAGTCTACCCTAATGACTAGGCCAGAGGACAATTCCTGCAGGAGTTCAAGTATCTTGGGGTCTCGTTCACAAGTGAAGGAAGGATGGAACGTGTGATTGACGGCTCTGCAAAGCTTCTGCAGCATTGTGTCTCTTGATTGGCTTGTATTTCCCTGGAGGATCTGCCGATAGTGTCCAGGGAGTCGGAAGTCTGGGCATGTTTGCTTAGATTGCTGGAAGAAGATGGATTTAGCCAAGATGAAACTTTTTGTTGTCATTAATTGTATAAACACGACATGCACCACATCTAAACATTAATAAGAACCAAAGCTGACCTGCTGCTTTAGACCTCTTATAATGAAATCACCTTGCTCCAACAGGACACAGTTCACAGTTCCTCTAGAATCCTATTGATGATACTAGTGTAAATGCCAAATATATATTTATCGTCCTCCCCTCTCTGATTCTTGACATTTAAAGATATCATTTTTACTCAATCATTTTCAAAATGTTGTGGTGATATTCCAAATGTAAGAGAATATCTGACAAAACAATAAAATGAAAGAAAATAAAAGGAGAAAACTACACTAAGATTTCTTTCTTTACCAAAACAATGCAAAAAGAACACAAAGCTAGTTTCTTTTTCAGCATTTTATAATGTGGGGCCCCTGTAAATGAAACACTGAGGTAATGCACCTTTAGAGCTGGTTACCAACAGCAGTAAAACAAAAAGTGGAATTATTGGCTCAATCAAGATATTACCCTCATGGAAAATGTTAGAAATCCACAATATTGCCTTTTTTACAAGCAAAGAATTGGATATGAGCCGAACATCTCTGTCTTTCCCAAAGTTGAATCAAAGGTGACTCCCATGAGGCCATATGTTAAGGCTGGTGTTTGTTTTTCCACTGGATGCAACTGCACTTCTTGTATCATCACCACGGCAACAGAGTGAGTCAACAGAGGCAAAATGACCTCACGCAGTTTTATTTGCATGCCATAATGAGGCCTCCAGTTAATGAGTAGTCTGGGGGTACACAGTCGCAGAAGGATAATGGACTTTATTAGAGTCGGAGCTTTTATTACAATAACACGGGGACATGGGATCAATAATAAAGAAGTAGCTACGCAAGAAATGTTTACACACTATCAATCTATTACCAAATTAGGGTTTAATCAAACTCTGATAAAAGTAAACTGTAAACTGACAGCAGTGTGGAGCAGCCTATAACTCACTGTGTGGATTTGAACTAAGCAGCATTAACAGCCACTCATGAAGAAAGTCATTTGTGGACGATTTCAATATTCCCTAATTTGTAATTCAACAATACATCCAGGCAGTTGTCGGTGAAGCTACAGCCTCCTTACATAAGTCATCATCATGAGAGCAGCCCTGACTCGTCTGAGCTCTATCATCACAGTTCAATGGTTCTTAATGTAGAATAAGTTCAGATTTCAATTGTTACTGTAGATCAGGGGAACTAAGAAGCTACGCCCAATTTTATGATTATTAAAAAAGCTAAGGTAACAGATGAATGACAAAGGAGTGTAGCCAGGTTGATGTCCTGGGATATGTTCAAGCTAAAATCTCAGTTAGAGGTTATTTTCCCGTTTTCCCTCGGTTACTTCCGAAGGGCTCCAACTGACTGTGAGGTTCACATTTCAACTGAGCCAGACCAAAGTGAGTAAAGGAGACCCACTTTCTGAGTGTTCTCACATTTCAGAGAGGACTGGTTTCAGAGTATTATTGAACCAAACATGACAAGTGTATATGGCCGACAGGTCAAGTGTTCTGTGTGGAGTTTGCATGTTCTCCACGTGCTCCGGTGGGTACTCCATCAACATCAAAACATTGATTAATCAACATGAATTTCCCCACAGTGATAATAAAGGTACACACAATATTTTTTGTAAAACAGCATTCATGTCATGGTGCCAGAACTCAGTAGCTAATTCACAAATTACTTTTAACAGCACAATTTTTTTTACGCTATTTAAAAATAAAATGTTTTTTCCCTCTGTCGCTTAAGAAAACAGAGCGCTGCAGCAGTTAGTCAACGTACATTCATGAAGCAGACATAAAAGCAGACATTTCAAAGAAATTTGGTTTAGACAAAACCAAAAGTTATTTGCATTTTCTGTCGATGTTAACTGAGTTACCATCAGAGCTCGTCCAGTCTGAAATATCACCTGCTGGATAAACGCTGGAGAGTCTGTGGCAAAAACTGGACCTGGACAGCTCAACCACCAACAACCTTTCATCAGCTAGAGCTAAATGGATAGCTACTGCACATGTCAGTGTTTATTTTATCTTTCAGTTTGATTGTTTGACACTACATTGTTGTAGTTATAATGTTGCTTTTAATTCATTATGCCTGTTTTTTATCTGTTTTGCTCTTTGGGCTTGAGTTTGACATTTAATACTTTCAGCATATTTTTATTCAGAAAGCGTTTCTGGATAGTGTTAAAAAACTGTGTATAAAACAGTACATTTCTGACCTCTTTCAGCAAAGTAAAAATGGCAAACTATGCAATTTTATCCCAGTTAAATATTTGAATAACTGATCTCAAACCAGACTTGTTACTGTGGCCCAGATCTCAGCACATTTTTCTTTGGGTTCAGTAACTTATTAGAAATAAATAAATCCTTGTCTGAGCCAGAAATACTGTATGTAGTGTAAGTGTTTTCAAAAAATGACATTTGTCACAAATGTTAAGAAAGAAACAGGGATAAACATGTTTATTTGGACTTTGGTATTTATCAGACTCTGTCCCTGTTTGAAAAAGGTTCAGACAGCCCTGGTTTACACACTCTGCTTGACGCTAATGTTAAAGTATCATTTTGTGTCCTTTTGCCCCTTGATTAACAAGTGCTCTTTGTAAAAAATGGGTTAAGACAAATCCTATAGAGCTAACCTTCTGCTCAAGCTCAGGCACTGATCGATCCCAAAGTCTGCTCAGTTTAAATGACAAACCAGCTCCGTGACTGCATCAAAAATAAAATACGGATTTACATTCTCTAAACTGTAGCTGCGTGTTATGTGTTATGTTTCAGGTTATAGACATGCTAGTTTGTCTTCTATGAGCTGTAAGAGTGTTGTCTAAGTATTTGTCCATGAAGAGCATGAAGACTCCCAGGTCAAATCTATTTACTGTATGCTTGAAGTGCTTATGTTGGATTTCTAGTAAATGTCATATACAAGTGGCTACGCAGTGAGAATAGTGAGGAGCTTGTTGAACACTCATTATTCACGTCTGCTCCATCTACGTTCATCCACAACTTAATGAGATGCAAAGAAATATGGAAACAGCCTACCTTTGAGCAGCCTCCCGTGTCTCCCGTTGCTCGGAGGGAGAATCATCCGTCACGATGGCGTCCGTGCTTTCCCCGATCTTCGAGCAAGCCTCCATCCTCCTCCAATCTTTTATTTAAATCATTATTATTTTCTAATTCGCTGCTCCTCCATCAGCCCTATCGCGCCTGTCACACGGAGCTCAGAAAGGGGGGGGGTTGTTTGTGGGGCTCTACTCCTCAGCAGCACTAGTAGCTGAGGGTGAATCTGCCCCGAGGAGCGTTCTGATTGGCTGAAAGGAGGAGGCGATGCTGGCTATTGCAGGCTTCGTGTCCAACCGACGACAGAGAAGGAGGCAGTGCGCATCAGTGCGCGGGGAACTGTGCGTGGTGATGGAGACAGGCAGCCAGAGGGGAAAACAGTTCAACAGACACAGACCTGAAACTAAACCTGATTGGACCAGGCTGTTCTGGTCTCATAGTCGTTAACTATGAAAGAAGGACAGTTTGACTCCTGATGTGAGAGTTGTTAAAGGCTCAGGAGAGTGGTTAGTGACACTGTTCCATTCAGGTGTTGTTGTTGTTCTAGAGTGAAACTGTTTAGATTTAGGTTTCAAAATGTGACACTTGGATAAATAAAAAAAGATGGCCGCTTAGTCAGACACGCATGCACCACGCTCTGTTGTGCTCTCTTTGTGTTTGAGCCTTGTTATAAGATAATAAGTGCTCGGTGGTGTACATTTTTGGAGGTTTCACCGAGATACTTGGGATACCTCATGGAGGTAGACTGAAAAAGACGGCGAGGCAGTAAAGAAGTGTGCGAGAGCAAGAGGCTAATGCTAAGCTAACAGCTAAAGTCTAGCGAGTGCTTTTTTAATGTCTCGTGTGAAAAAGGCTAATCTGCAAAAATGTCAGAGCAGCGTAAAGATTTCCTGTTGGATTTGGAACAGAAATGATGTGGACTGTTTGTGAAAGAACTGCGAAGAGTTTGTGAACTGTGCAAAATCACAGGGAAAGTCAATGAAGATATACAGTAAAGAACAAAACTCGACGTACTCTTTTTAAGCACATAATTCATTCTTGTGAATGAAACGAACTGTTACAAAGTGAAGATGAAGGCATGTCTGTGCTTTTGGAGTTACAGATACACTCGATACGCTGCTAGAGGCAAGGTCATCGTAGGCGCCAGTGGCAGGAGCAGCGTCCCTGGCTTCACCTGCAGACGAGGGAGAAGAAGAGGAGACGAGCTTGAAGCACCCAGTGGCACCGGCAGAGGTACGGTCAGGCTGTCAGTGCTGGAGCAACAGGCGGCCCCGAGGACAAAGCTGGACAGCGGCGGGACTCCACCAGCAACAGCTGCTGCACTGCTTCTCAGGCAGCATTTAGACAAGATTTCTGGATAAATGGTCACGTGGGTGAGTCAACACCAGTGACTCAGTGATCAGTGTAGAAGGGGCTGGACATAAGGAGTGTGACGTTACCCATAGCGCTATGAACCTCGACACTGACAGGCGCCATCTTTGCCGTTATGGAGGTCCCCTTGTTGAGTTTATGGAGCTAGAAGTCCCAAAATTGGGCATATGGGCTGATTTGAGTGCCCGTTTGCATGGTAACCTGTGAGCCAATCAGAAGCTCGCTTGTTCGTTGATCACGTGCTCACAGACAGCAGCAAGCTCTGACAGAGACCTGAGCTAAACTTAGCATCTCTGCTTTTTCACTGTCACTGTGCTTTCATTTTGGTAAATTTCACTTCAAGACGAGCGGTCGTCTTTCAACCAGAAGGTAGGCGGTTCGATTCCCGCTCTCCCCACAGTTCATACTGTTGTTGTGTCCTTGGGCAAGACACCCTCCAGTGGTGTTCCAGCTGTAACACTGGTGAATGGAACCTTAATGTAAGTCGCTTTGGATAAAAGCGTCTGCTAAATGACTAAATGTAAATGTAAAATATAAATGTCATCTTTGTCAAGACTGTTTAAAAACACATCTACAGCAATAGTACTAAACTGCTATATTATTAATAGATATCCTCATAATTATAAACTGTATGTTGTAAAGATATATAAAGTTGATCATTTAGATTTTTTACTGTATGAAATCTGTCTTAGCATCTATGGTTAATAATAGTTTTCTTCAACTTATTTTAATACATAAAATAGACACATTGCATATCTTTTTTAAGAAACTGGTTATTTGGAAATTGTAGTCAAAGAAGCAAGTGCTGTATTTTTGAGATGGAGTAAATATGTGTTAAACCAGTTTTGATTTTTGTTTTTCAGTTTCCTTACCCGTGCAGCTGCAGGTCAAAGACCTCAGGATCAACCTGAAAGTTCAAGAAACCCTTCCATCTTTGCACCACTACTTTATTATTCCAATTTAATAAGAGACAAAAAAATGTTTTATGATTTCTGATTCTTTTCCACAATAACTTCTATTGCTTGGCATGCTAAAATAACACTATAGTGATAAATAAATGTTGTTACGTTTTGTCTGTTTGTCTACTTTCATGTAATTTAAAAGATTCTTTAAAAATAAATAACTTTCTACAAGTTATTAAATACAAAGTGTATAAATTATGTCAGATTTAAGAGCTTGAAATACAGTTTATATATGCCTTCAAAACCTAGAAGCACATAAATGAATAGAGATTTGATTGAGTTTAAGTTTATTTAAAAGAAGCTGAAGTTGTAGATGGACCAGGATGTGAAGTCAGATGAAGCTGAGGAAGACGAGGCTGGGCTCTGTCAGCTGCAGGAGCAGAGAGGACCAACAGAGCAGAACGATAACTAGACTGGACTGGACTAGACTGGACAGTACTGTACTGGACTAGAATGGACAGTACTGGACTGGACTAGACTGGACAGTACTGTACTGGACTAGAATGGACAGTACTGGACTGGACTAGACTGGACAGTACTGGACTTGACTGGACTGGACTGGACTAGACTGGACAGTACTGGACTTGACTGGACTAGACTGGACAGTACTGGACTGGACTAGAATGGACAGTACTGGACTTGACTGGACTGGACTGGACTAGACTGGACAGTACTGGACTTGACTGGACTAGACTGGACAGTACTGGACTGGACTAGAATGGACAGTACTGGACTTGACTGGACTGGACTGGACTAGACTGGACAGTACTGGACTTGACTGGACTGGACTGGACTAGACTGGACAGTACTGGACTGGACTAGAATGGACAGTACTGGACTTGACTGGACTGGACTGGACTGGACTAGACTGGACAGTACTGGACTGGACTAGAATGGACAGTACTGGACTGGACTAGAATGGACATTACTGGACTGGACAGTACTGGACTGGACTAGAATGGACAGTACTGGACTGGACTAGAATGGACATTACTGGACTGGACAGTACTGGACTGGACTAGAATGGACATTACTGGACTGGACAGTACTGGACTGGACTAGAATGGACAGTACTGGACTGGACTGGACTAGACTAGACAGTACTGGACTAGACTAGACTGGACTGGGGGAGGGCCGACAGAAGCAGCAGCAGACAGGTAACTGTAGAGGGGCTCTGCAAAGACAGAGAACAAAGTAAAAACGTATGTTTAAAACAAGTCTTGCTGTTGGGACCGGTCACCTCTGTTCATGAGATTTACTGTTAATCACAGACCAACATTAATCTTGGTCTTTTATTCACCCGCTCACTAAGGACTGTTTTTAGAAAATAGTGGACTTTGATTTGAACTTACATTTGCCTAAATATAATACTTTAGTAAATGTGAACTGTACTGGGTTAGAGGTAATGTATGACATGTTGAAAACCTGCCATAAACATTTACCTGTCTACTGTCATGATTTACAGATGACAATTGTACAAATATAAAACTAACACATGCACTTTAGCTACAGTAATGTTTAAGGAATGTATGACTGCAGAGTAAGGAAAGTGTTTTCTAGAGTAAAAAGTCTCAGAGGTTTGGGCATTGCAGGTGTAATGTTTAATGTAATGTAACACCCACCTTTGTCTGAATATCCTCTTCAAAGTGCTCACACCACAACCAAGAGCCTTTCTTCTGATCAGCCTCAGCCTGACAGCATCACCTTTAGGAAATCTGTGGAGAGAGAACAATATCTATTTTCATGAAATATCGTTATATAATCAAATGTATTTACTGCAATAATAATTTGTATTTTCATATTTGGTTATATTGTTTATAGTTACTGGGTGCTCATAGTTCTCTTCAGGTCATGCCAAATCTGTTGATGTCATGTCCTTCATGCTAATCCAAGCAGGAACTAGACATAGACATGACTTGCCTTTATGGCCTTTACTGGGTTTGCAAACTGCACAGTAATTATTCAGTCAGAGAAATGTATCTTTATCTTACTAAAAAAAAACAAAAAAACATTACAATTTGCTTCAGGTCTAAATGCGTAGGTTATACTACAAAAACAGCTTATTGCCAGCACAAACACCAAACTGTATAGGAGCATTATGCCTTCCTAATTGATGGTTAGATATGATCGTATCTTCATATTATGAACCAGGTTTGGTCCAGTGTACACTTCTACCGTAGTCCAGCCCAGTCAAACTGTTGAGATTTCTCCAGATTGTTGATATGTTCTGAAATAATGCTTTTTTTTATTGTTTCTCAATTTTGTCAGCTCTGAGACTAACTGGCCACTGTCCAGGGTGTCTAATGGCGCTTTTCCACTACACAGTACCAGCTCGACTCGCCTCGACTCGGCTTGCCTTTGTTTGGTTTTCCACTGCGTAAAAGTTGTACCTGTACCTGCTTCCTGGTACTTTTTTTCGTATCACCTCCGGCGAGGTTCTAAGCGGGCTGAGGCGATACTAAATTGTGACGTGAACACACGACAGACTGCTGATTGGCCAGAGAGAATCGTCACTGTTCACTGCGTCATCATTGCACGCGCCAGACGGAGTATCCTGAATAACCCCGCCATTTTTAAATAGTTTGGCCAGAGATTGCGTGATAATTTACCCAGTCCCAGACTTTAGTATTATGGCAACTCGGAAAAATGCTCCGTGGTCAAACGAGGAGGTGCAGACTTTTCTTTGTTTGGTTGCCGAAGAGAAGATCCAGCGAGTTCTATGTGTGTGAGTAGCGGGTGTGTGTCGCGTAGAAGATTACGTCACGACAGGTTCTTGCGGCGTCGCTATGACGACTAGGTACTATTGTGGAGGTACTATCTGCAATGGAAAACGGAGCGAAAAGCGAGCCGAGCCGAGTCGAGGCGAGTCGAGTCGAGCTGATACTGGTAGTGGAAAAGCGCCATAAGGCCCAAAGTTGCTGGGATAGGCTCCAGAAAATGAATTGAAAAAAACAAAAAGTTTCTCAATTTATTATTAGGCCCGAGCCGGTGATGACCGGGAGGGCCTATTGTTTTTGCTCGGATTTTTTTTTTTTTTTTTTTTGTTCTCTTTCTTTTTCTGCAAAATGATCCTAAATTTGACCCAGTGAACATGCACGAAAAGTCATTTTTATTGGTCCCAGACTTCAAGCTCGGCGAAAAATTGATGTATTTGAAGTCGCCGAAAAAAAATTCCAAAAAATGACTCAGTGGCGACCCCTAGAAAAGTCAAAATACATTGGGCCTATGGAAAGTGAAAGTAACTTTTTTCCAACGTAGAAAAATGAAACTTGGTACATCCATAGAACACCTCAGGGCAAACAGAAAAGTCTATGACAGCCACACCCTAAACTCAACAGGAAGTCCGCCATGTGGGGTGAAACGCCCGTCCACTAAAATCGCACACCTTGCGCAGAAAGATGCAAATCATTGTGTTTTAATCTAAATGGCCCCAAATTTGGTGAGTATCATCTAGACACGTGTGCCAACCAAAGTTGTGACTTTGTTTATGATATCTTATCGGGTATGGGTGTGGCAAGCCTGTAACGAGGTGGCCATTTTTGTGAAAATAAAATGTCTCTTAACTCTCAAACGCCTTCTCGGATCGAGTCGGACCCAAAAAGGCGTTTGTGCACATTCATGACCTGAACACAAAAATATGTAAATAAAAGGGTTATCTTTAGAAATGGCTCTCCAGCGCCCCCTACAAACTTATAATGGGACCCAAGAATTTAGTTTGTCATAGAGACATGAAATTTGGTACACACATCTCTTATGTCATGACGAGCATAAAATCCAATGACAACCACCCCCTATCTATAAATGTGTTGCCATAGCAACGTCCCAAATATTTGGAAAAAGTCAATGGGAAGTAAAAATTTTAGTTTGTCGTAGGCAAATGAAACTTGGTACACACATCCAGCATATGAACAAAAAAGCCAATGGGGACCACACCCTATCACACACGGGAAGGCGGCCATTTTGAATTGAAAATGTGAACCGACTTAAAATACACCTCTTTTAAAAGAACACAGAAAATAGCTGCTTCATTCCACAGACACCAAACTTGGGCAAAATGAGCTAAACACATGTATGTAAAATAGACACGCGTTTTTCTAGACTTTTTTGCTCGAGTTATATTTTATTTTATTATAATTTGGTATATTTTTTTTTAATTATAATTTTTCTGCAAAATGATCCTCAATTTGACCCAGTAAAGCGGCAACTAAAAGTCATTTTTATTGGTCCCAGACTTCAAGCTCGGCGAAAAATTTATGTATTTGAAGTCGCCGAAAAAAAAAATATGAAAAATGACTCAGTGGCGACCCCTAGAAAAGTCAAAATACATTGGGCCTATGGAAAGTGAAAGTAACTTTTTTCCAACGTAGAAAAATGAAACTTGGTACATCCATAGGACACCTAAGGGCAAACAGAAAAGTCAATGACAGCCACACCCTAAACTCAACAGGAAGTCCGCCATGTGGGGTGAAACGCATGGCCACTAAAATCGCACCCCTTGCGCAAAAAGATGCAAATCATTGTGTTTTAAACTAAATGGCCCCAAATTTGGTGAGTATCATCTAGACACGTGTGCCAACCAAAGTTGTGACTTTGTTGTTGATATCTTATCGGGTATGGGTGTGGCAAGCCTGTAACGAGGTGGCCATTTTTGTGAAAATAAAACGTCTCTTAACTCTCAAACGCCTTCTCAGATCGAGTTGGACCCAAAAAGGCGTTTGTGCACATTAATGACCTGAACACAAAGATATGTAAATAAAAGGGTTATCTTTAGAAATGGCTCTCCAGCGCCCCTTACAAACTTATAATGGGACCCAAGAATTTAGTTTGTCATAGAGACATGAAATTTGGTACACACATCTCCTATGTCATGAGGAGCATAAAAGCCAATGACAACCACCCCCTATCTATAAATGTGTTGCCATAGCAACGTCCCAAATATGTGGAAAAAGTCAATGGGAAGTGAAAATTTTAGTTTGTCGTAGGCAAATGAAACTTGGTACACACATCCAGTATGGGTTTATGAACAAAAAAGCCAAAGGGGACCACACCTTATCACACACGGGAAGGTGGCCATTTTAAATTGAAGATGTGAACCGACTTAGAATACAACCTCTCTTTTAAAAAACAACAGAAAATAGCTGCTTCATTCCACAGACACCAAACTTGGGCAAAATAAGCTTAACACTTGTGTGTAAAATAGACAGGCGTTTTTTTTGTCGTTCTTGCTCGAGTTATATTTTTTTATTATAATTTGGTATATATTTTTTTATCATATTTTTTCTGCAAAATGATCCTCAATTTAACCCAGTAAACGTGCAACTAAAAGTCATTTTTATTGGTCCCAGACTTCAAGCCCGGCAAAAATTTATGTATTTGAAGTCCCCGAAAAAAAAATATGAAAAATGACTCAGTGGCGACCCCTAGAAAAGTCAAAATAATTGGTTCTATGGAAAATGAAAGTAAATTTTTCCAATGTAGAAATACAAAACTTGGTACATCCATAGGACACCTTAGGGCAAACAGAAAAGTTTATTACAGCCATACCGTAAACTCAACAGAAAATCTACTATGTTGGGTGGAATACATGACCACCTAAATCATACACTTTGTGCTAAAGGGTTTTCATCTAAACAGCTCCAAATTTGCTTTAAAGCACGACATGCAATCCTCCGAATATATGTGTCCCCGGTCTCAAGGAGGCGAGGCCTTTATCGCGCTTGCTTTAATTATTAGGCCGAGCCGGTGATGGCCGGGAGGGCCTATTGTTTTTGCTCGGATTTTTTTTTTTTTTTTTTTTTCTCTTTCTTCTTCTCCCCATATGATCCTAAATTTGACCCAGTGAACATGCACGAAAAGTCATTTTATTGGTCCCAGACTTCAAGCTCGGCGAAAAATTTATGTATTTGAAGTCGAAAAAATACGAAAAATGACTCAGTGGCGACTACAAAATCAAAATACATTGGGCCTATGGAAAGTGAAAGTAACTTTTTCCAACGTAGAAAATGAAACTTGGTATATCCATAGGACACCTCAGGCAAACAGAAAAGTCAATGACAGTCACACCCTAAACTTAACAGGAAGTCCGCCATGTGGGTGAAACACGCCACTAAAATCGCACTTTGCAGAAAGATGCAAATCATTGTGTTTTAATCTAAATGGCCCCAAATTTGGTGAGTATCATCTAGACACGTGTGCCAACCAAAGTTGGGACTTTGTTGTTGATATCTTATCGGGTATGGGTGTGGCAAGCCTGTAACGAGGTGGCCATTTTTGTGAAAATAAAACGTCTCTTAACTCTCAAACGCCTTCTCGGATCGAGTTGGACCCAAAAAGGCGTTTGTGCACATTCATGACCTGAACACAAAAATATGTAAATAAAAGGGTTATCTTTAGAAATGGCTCTCCAGCGCCCCTACAAACTTATAATGGACCCAAGAATTTAGTTTGTCATAGAGACATAAAATTTTGTACACACATCTCTTATGTCATGACGAGCATAAAAGCCAATGACAACCACCCCTATCTATAAATGTGTTGCCATAGCAACGTCCCAAAAATGTGAAAAAGTCAATGGGAAGTGAAATTTTTAGTTTGTTGTAGGCAAATTAAACTTGGTACACACATCCACCAGGGGCTTATGAACAAAAAAGCCAATGGGGACCACACCCTATCACACACGGGAAGGCGGCCATTTTGAATTGAAAATGTGAACCGACTTAAAATACACCTCTTTTTAAAAGTACACAGAAAAAGCTGCTTCATTCCACAGACACCAAACTTGGGCAAAATGAGCTAAACACATGTATGTAAAAGAGACAAGTGTTTTTCTAGACTTTTTGCTCGAGTTATATTTTTTTATTATAATTCGGTATATTTTTTTATTATAATTTTTCTGCAAAATGATCCTCAATTTAACCCAGTAAACGAACAACTAAAAGTCATTTTTATTGGTCCCAGACTTCAAGCCCGGCAAAAATGTATGTATTTGAAGTCCCCGAAAAAAATACGAAAAATGACTCAGTGGCGGCCCCTAGAAAAGTCAAAATACATTGGGCCTATGGAAAGTGAAAGTAACTTTTTCCAACGTAGAAAATGAAACTTGGTATATCCATAGGACACCTCAGGGCAAACAGAAAAGTCAATGACAGTCACACCCTAAACTTAACAGGAAGTCCGCCATGTGGGGTGAAAGGCGCGCGCCACTAAATTCGCACTTTGCGCAGAAAGATGCAAATCATTGTGTTTTAATCTAAATGGCCCCAAATTTGGTGAGTATCATCTAGACACATGTGCCAACCAAAGTTGTGACTTTGTTGTTGATATCTTATCGGGTATGGGTGTGGCAAGCCTGTAACGAGGTGGCCATTTTTGTGAAAATAAACGTCTCTTAACTCTCAAACGGCTTCTCGGATCGAGTTGGACCCAAAGGCGTTTGTGCACATTCATGACCTGAACACAAAAATATGTAAATAAAGGGTTATCTTTAGAAATGGCTCTCCAGCGCCCCTACAAACTTATAATGGGACCCAAGAATTTAGTTTGTCATAGAGACATAAAATTTGGTACACACATCTCTTATGTCATGATGAGCATAAAAGCCAATGACAACCACCCCCTATCTATAAATGTGTTGCCATAGCAACGTCCCAAATATTTGGAAAAAGTCAATGGGAAGTGAATATTTTAGTTTGTCGTAGGCAAATGAAACTTGGTAGTACACATCCAGCATGGGCTTATGAACAAAAAAGCCAATGGGGACCACACCCTATCACACACGGGAAGGCGGCCATTTTGAATTGAAAATGTGAACCGACTTAAAATACACCTCTTTTTAAAAGAACTCAGAAAATAGCTGCTTCATTCCACAGACACCAAACTTGGGCAAAATGAGCTAAACATATGTATGTAAAAGAGACAAGCGTTTTTCTAGACTTTTTGCTCGAGTTATATTTTTAAATTATAATTCGGTATATATTTTTATCATATTTTTTCTGCAAAATGATCCTCAATTTAACCCAGGAAACGTACAACTAAAAGTCATTTTTATTGGTCCCAGATTTCAAGCCCAGCGAAAAATTTATGTATTTGAAGTCCCCGAAAAAATACAAAAATGACTCAGTGGCGACCCCTAGAAAAGTCAAAATACATTGGGCCTATGGAAAGTGAAAGTAACTTTTTTCCAACGTAGAAAAATGAAACTTGGTACATCCATAGGACACCTCAGGGCAAACAGAATAATGTATTACAGCCATACCGTAAACTCAACAGGAAATCTACTATGTTGGGTAGAATGCGTGACCACCTAAATTGCACCCCTTGTGTCTAAAGGCTTTTCATCTAAACACCTCCAAATTTGGTGAGTTTCATCTAGACACGTGTGCCAAAAAAGTTATCAATTTGTTTTTTGTTACATTTGTGGCTGTGGTCGTAATGAGTCTGTGAAGAGGCAACCTTTGGGAAATAAATGCCATTTCCCAATTGCCAGGATCCTTCCTTTAGAGGAGGCCCCTCCAGAGCCACGGGCAAGAGTCTTAGAAAACTCCTCAGAATCCTTTTACCGTGAAGTTTACGCTTTAAAGCACGAAATGCACTCCTACGAGTGCATGTGTCCCCGCGGTCTCAAGGGAGGCGAGGGCCTTTATCGCCGCTTGCGGCTTTAATTATTATTATTTCTCTTATTATTATTGGCAGAGTTATTATAACTCTGCCAATCTTGCAAAATGCTACCTTGGTTGTTTTTTTAGTCCCACTTTCTTTTCCAGCCTTTTGTTGACCCTGTCCCAACTTTTTGATATAGATAAGTAATATCCTTAATTAGTGATTGTTTGGCCATTTTTAGAGAAAATTAATGATAACACAAAAACTTTTCTTTCACCCATAGTTAGTGGTTGGGTGAAGCCATTTACTATCAAACAACTGTGTTTACTCTTTTTAAATCATAATGACAACAGAAAACTACCCAAATGACCCTGATCAAAAGCTGGTGATTTTGGCCTGATAACACAAGCACACAAGTGACACAAACAGGATTGAATGGTTACTAAAGGTAACCCTCCTCACCTGTGATCTGTTTGATTATAATCAGTGTGTGTATAAAAGGTCAGTGAGTTTCTGGGCTCCTGACAGACCCTTGCATCTCTCATCCAGTGCTGCACTGATGTTTCAGTATTCCGAATCATGGAGAAAGTAGTAGTAGTTATAGTTATAGTTATATAGTTAGTTATATCCTAACCCATCCTTATGCTGTTTAAATAAACAACCTCACTCGCATTGCCATGCAAGGAATTGAGAATACCAATCAGCAGTGTTCAAACTCTAAGTACTGGAAAATGAAAAGCTCAAGTAGACCAACAAAAATTTCAGCCACAACTGGAAAATTGTTTAGGATGCAAAGAAAACCTCACAAATAACTTGAGCTGAAATACAGCACTCTCTGGAAAAAAAGTGGTGTGGCTGTTTTAAGCATCACAATAAGGAGGCACTTGAGGAAAAATGGGCTGCATGGTTGAGTCGCCAGAAGAAAGCTATTACAACGCAAATGCCACAAGGCATCTCGCTTACAATACTCCAAACAGCACAGAGACAAGCCTCAAAACTTCTGGAACAAAGTCATTTGGAATGATGAGACCAAAATTTAACTTTTTGGCCACAACCATTAATGTTACATTTGGAGAGGAGTCAACAAGGTCAATGATGAAAGGTACACCATTCCTACTGTGAAACATTAGATTAGATTAGATTAGATTCAACTTTATTGTCATTACACAAGTACAGGTACAAGGCAACGAAATGCAGTTTAGGTCTAACCAGAAGTGCAATAGCAGCAAAGTGCAGGATATATACAATGGTTGCATGCGTGCAGGATATGGAGATGTACAGGATTTACAGGTAATATGTACAATGAATATAAATATAAATATAAAACATGGAGGTGGATCACTGATGTTTTGGGGATGTGTGAGCACAGGCAGGGCTGGACTGGTAATCTGGCATACCGGGCAAATGCCCGGTGGGCACACTTGGGGCAGTCCATATAATATGATTTTTTTTTTTTTTTAATTGGCCAATGACCGGCCCATAAAGCAGGGACAGCGGCCCATTGGTTCATTTTTCATACTGACACTGGGATGGCCCAATCATCTCTTAACAGGCTCCACCCCTCCTCCTCTGTTTCTTGTGTCAGAGGCAGTTAGTGGCTCAGAGCCAGAAATCTGTGGATTTAGGATGGAGAAACAAAAGTGCAAGGGGGTGCGGAGAAGTTGCGGGCCAAAAAAATAAAAATGCTAGAGGTTGATGCCTCAACATGTGCAAAAATAACAGACATGTTTAGTGCTATAGCTTCAGTATACAAGCCTACAGTACCTGACGACATTTTGCAGAAACATGGAGAGTGTAATTGAAACGGTAAGCATGTTAGCTACATGATTAACAGGGAGGAGTGTTAATCAGGGCGGTGCAGGAGGAAAGTGTGTGTGTGTGTGTGTGTGTGTGTGTGTGTGTGTGTGTGTGTGTGTGTGTGTGTGTGTGTGTGTGTGTGTGTGTGTGTGTGTGTGTGTGGGCCTGGTTGGGCCACGACGAAGATGATGATTTACCTAAATTAATGAATATTATAATAAGACAACTTAATCGTTGTTGCCATTATATAGTCTGTCAGATTGTCACCCACTGCACTAGCCACTCAGTCAGCTAAAGTCAAATAACACAGCATAAGCTATTTTGCATTGTTTTTGTAGATAGGTTAGCAGAGTTAACTTATTCAATTGCAACTTTGGCTGACTATTCTAATGTTAACCCTTTAATACCCATAATGGCCGTATGGCCCTTCTCTAGAAAAACTTAAATGATGCCATTTGATTATTTTAATTATTACTCAGAATGGCTGCGTCAAAGCGCCCACGACGAGTAACGCATGCTATTTGGGGATTAAAACCCGCCTTGCATTTTGAAAGCTGTATATTTTTGTTTAGCTGTATATTCAAAGTAGATATTTGCTCATGTTTCTAATGAATTTCCAACATCATTAATATGCAATATTTACGGTGAGTGAATAATATGAATATCATATATTTTTAGGACGTTTTGTGTGAGTAATTTGGTAGTATAGGTTGGTTTTCTTTTTTTTTTAAGAGGAGTATCTCAACAATGAGAGGTAAATCTTGTTTGGTGTCATATTAAAGAGGGGTTTGTGCTCTTTAAAACAAAGTAGCCTATACTTGCAATTGTAAACTAGTTTTTCTGCTGTCTGGTTCATTGGAAAAAAAAACATTTCTTTTTAGAATTAGCAGTATTCTACATCCACATTATATTGGGTTCTAAAGGGTTAACTAGCTTTTATAACATGGAGCACTTTGTCCATCTAGAAATCCTGCTCTTCAAGAATACAGGACTATATAACCAAAATGGATCCTTACTAAGTGTACTTTTAATAACTCTTCCAAATAATTGTAATCCTCTCTCTCTCTGTCCTTATGTATAGTCAAGCCAGGTTGAGTTAGCAGTGGAGGAGAGAGACAGGAGGAACCTTTGATCACCAGGAGTCTGTCAAGAGAGAGTACACTGGTCCACTTGCACTGGTACACTGGTCCATGGCACTTAGTTCTCAGCTTTGTAGGGGTTTTTGGAATGGAACAGTAGATATTTATATCTACAGGGACCGCAAGGATGGTGTACTAGTTGGTTGTGTCTGACCGATTGTGGTGGGCCGGTCTGAGCAAAAATGCCAGGGCCTTTTTTTGTCCCAGTCCAGCCCTGAGCACAGGTCTGAAGGTTCTCAGTCATCCAGATCATCTTGAAGAAAAGAAAACTCCTGGTGTGAGAGTTGTTAAAGAAAGTGCTTTAGTGGAATCTTGCTCTGAACAATAACAGCTGCTGTTAGTCCCTCTCACAGACATAAGACACTGAAGGATGTTGCTACAACCACGGAAAAGGGCTGTTCGTTTACGACAAATCAATTTATATTGGGAAAAAACAGACAGTTAAAATGTTGTCCATTGGCTAATAAAAAATCTTAAGACTTACGGTAAATTTGAGACTGTGAGCTGTCGATGGGAAGCTAACATTAGCAAACAGCCATTTTTACAAAACTTTCTGAGGAGAAAACAGATCAGTGCTGATCTGTAATTTTTTTTTTTTTTTTTTTGCCCAAATTTGTTAATTTTGGACCTCACTTACAGCCACAGTGATGGTAAACACACTTCATTATGGGAAATTATTTTCATTTCAAGTGTGGTCCTCCAAAATCTCCATTTGAAGGGGTGTACAGCCCTCTCTGTTGGCCCTTTCCCTTGATTAAAATGAGTATTGGGACACCACTTGTTACTAAGGGGTAGGGGTAAGTTACAGAATTGGGATTGGGCCTTCTGTTTTTAGTCTTTAACCTGACATTTAATCATCCAACTGTGGAGGCCCCTGTATCCGACTGTGGAGGCCCCTGTATCTGTGATGAGTAAACCAGGACCTGAATGGACAACACTGTTGTGCATTCACAACACTCGAAGCGCAGTTCAACAAACTTTGAACTTTGGCACCAGGTTTCTGGTTTCGGGAACCTGGTTGGTATGACCGGGTAAAGCAGAAATCTTGTCGGGATCCATCATTTTTGAGACAACAAAGCCTAGGAAGGAAATGGTGCTGACATGGAACTCACACTTCCCTTGTCGTAGAGAGAGTTCTCCAGCAGCCTCTGGAGCACCGACTGGACATGCTAGAAGTGTTCACCTTGGTTCTTCTAGAAGATTAAGATGTCATCAAGGTGGACAAACACATATTTATTGAGCATCTCTCGAAGAACATTATTCAGAGCATGGAAAACAGCAGAATGTTGGTGAGGCCAAAAGTCATGACCAGAAAATCATAATGGCCATTTGGGTTGTTGAAGGCTGTCTTCCACTGGTCCCCCAGCAGGATGTGAACAAGATGATTGCGCATTGCGCAGGTCTAACTTTGTGAAGACTGAAGTTCCCTGGAGCAGTTCAAAGGCTGTGGAAATCAGGGAAAGCGGGTACCTGTCACCCGGATCTTATTCAGCCCGCAATAGTCAATGCATGGCCTTATCCTTCTTTTCCCCATTGATTTTCTCCCGCTCCCCTGAGAAACACATTTTCCACATCCAGACGGCCCTGCAGAGACTCTTGGGAAACTCCCTCTATAAGAAGGCTGAGAAGTGCAAGTTTGATGTGACGACAGTGTCTTTCCTGGGGTTTGTGGTCTCGGAGGGGAGCATCGGGATGGACCCCTCTAAAACTGCGCCAACTGCAGAGGTTCCTTGGGTTTGCCAACTTCTATCGGCAGTTCATCAGGGGGTGGCACGGTGGTGGCCCCGCTGACAGCCCTCACCTGCTCCAAGGTCCCGTTCCTGTGGTTTACATCTTCTCCCATCCTGATACTCCCTGATCTCGGCCGGCAGTTCATAGTAGAGGTGGCGTCGTTGGGGTAGGGGCGGCCATTCTATCCCAACGTTCGGCAGCTGACCAGAAGCTCCATCCTTGTGCCTTCTTCTTACGACGTTTGTCACCAACAGAGCAGAATTATGACAGTGGTAAATGGGAACTGCTTGCGGTAAAATTGGCCATTGAAGAATGGCGCCACTGGCTTGAGGGCACGGGGCAGCCATTCATCATCTGGACTGACCACAAGAACCTCAAGTACACCCGGTCAGCTAAGAGGCTGAACTCCCGGCAAGCGCAATGGGCCCTGTTTTTCAACCGGTTCAACTTTACATTGTCTTACCGTCCCAGCTCCAAGAACCAGAAGGCAGCTGCTCTCTCCAGGCAGTTCCAGTTGTAAGAGGAAGCAGCAATTAAGCCAGAACCCATTCTACCACCCTCCCACTTCGTGGCGATTGCTTCCTGGAGTGTGGAGGAAAAGGTGAAGGCTGTCCAGGCCGACGAGGTGGGTCCCAGTTCTTGTCCTGAGGGTCATCTCTATTTTCCTGAGGCCCTTCGGTTGGAAGTGCTCCAGTGGGGTCACTCATCCAGGCTCACCTGCCATCCGGGGGTGAAGAGGACAGTGGATTTCCTGCATCAAAGGTTCTGGTGGTCAACATTGGAGAAGGATGTGAGGGAATTCGTGAGAGCGTGCTCTGTTTGCAACCAGCTAAAGACGTTGCGTCAAGCCCCGGTCGGTCTCCTTCAGCCTCTCCCGGTCCCTCACCGTCCCTGGTCCCACATCTCCTATGACTCAATTTCAGGGTTACCTTCCTCCAAGGGCAACACTGTGGTGCTCATCATCGTCGACCGCTTCGCCAAGTGGGCCCACTTCATTCCCTTACACAAGCTTCCCTCTGCAAAGGAGACGGCCAAATTGCTGTTACAGGACGTTTTCCGTCTCTGACTGATTTCCTCAGTTCACCTCTGCCAACTGGAAAACGTTCTGTTCCCTCCCTGAAGCTTCAGCCTGTCATCTGGGTTCCATCCGCAGAGTAATGGACAGACAGAGAGGGTGAATCAGGAGTTGGAGACTGCTTTTCGCTTCGTCGCTTTGCAGGAGCCCTCGTCTTGGTCCAACCACCTGCTGTGGATTGAGTATGCGCACAACACACTCACCGACACGGCCAAAGGGCTCTCTCCATTCCAGTGTTCCTATGGCTTCCAGGCCCCCTTGTTTCCCAACCAGGAGCAAGAATCCAGAGTCTCTTTGGTTCAGGCATTCATCCAGCGCTGCAAGAGGACCTGGACCAGGGCCCGGGCCTCTCTTCTCCGTCCCTCTAGCCAATATGAGACGGGCCAACACGGACCCAAGGTATCGTCCAAGACAAGAGAGTGTGGCTGTCCACCTTCCGTTGAGGGTGGAGTCACGCAAATTGGCTCCAAAATTCCTTGGGCAATTCGTTATTCAGCGGGTCATCAACCCCTCCGTTTTACAGCTGAAACTCCTTCGGACCATGAGGATCCATCCCACATTTCATGTGTCCAGGGTCAAGCCGATTCGAGTGAGTTCACTGATGATTGGTTCCCCACGCTCTTCTCCAGACAGCGGGCTCTGATGCACTGATCCACTCCAGTGCCACAGCTCTGAGTTTGTGTGATTGTAGAAGTGAGTTTGGTGGTTATTCGAGAAGGCAATGAAAGAGTTTGATTGGGGTAAATGGGACCAAAATGTAAAGTGCTTTGGGTTCCCGAGAAGAGTACAAAAAGCGCTCTATTTGTCATTTACCACAAGTCCTATCTTTTCATTTAAACTGCCCATGATCTGAGCAGAAGCCACTTTACTGATGTGGTCCGACTCCAGTCTTTGTGGCAGTTTCTTGGCTGCAGGACCTGGTTACTGTAAATTGAAACAGTTTTATGACATTTACTGTAACACATCTGCCCAATAGCTGTTTGTTTAAAAAGACAGACATCTGATACCTTTTGTCCTGTTTTACAAGATGTTCCAGATGACTTGAGTTACACACAGGGCTTTGAAACATGATGTTTTGAATAAAATGATATTAAAAGGGTGCACTGTGGCCTCACAAAAAGAAGGTTGTATGACTTATCTTTCAGCTTCCTCCCACCGTTCACACACAGGTAAACAAGGGAGTTTGAATAAATGAGTGCAAAATGGTTGTTTTTTAGTGCATGTCTTTTTTTTAAGTAACATACAGTATTTAACCAGTCTCGGACTCCACTCTCCCCCAAAAGCAGCCTAGGGACCTCCCCTGTTTCTTTTTAATCAAAGAAAAGAAAAATCAGTGCCCTCCTTTTTCAACATAAGATTTTTGCAGTTCATTTCAAGTTCAGGGTGCACTCGACCCGGGGGGTCTCCACATCGGTGGCCCTGTGTAGGGGCATCTCTGTGGAGGATACATGCTTGGCTGCATCTTGGTCCTCCATGTCCACATTTTTATCTCATGGACGTGTCTGCGGGCTCTGTTACTCATTCAGTGCTGAATGAGGGCCAGAGTCTGGTCGCCTAGGCCAGCACACATTGCATTCGGTGTTATTATCGCGGCTGGTAACGCTCTTGGGGGCTGCCGTGGGTGGTGGCTCTCGTTGGGCTGGTCTTATCTGTGCAGCCGTGTTGGGGCACGTATGCTCTTGGGATAGGCAGTCATGGTCTCGGCGGGCAGGCGGGACACTCTTGGGAGAGGCGGTCCGTCCCCCTAGAGGCAGTCTGGGCGCCGTTTGCTTGGAGGCATGGCTATTCATGGGAGAAGTGGGACTGCAATGCTCCCACTGTTTTGTTTCCCGCGCCAATCGTTTGTGAGCCTGTCCTGCTGTACATTGATCTCCTGAGGCTGTGCCAGGATGTGTGCATGATTGGCGCGGTAAACGCTTTGATCTGTTTCAGAGGTGCTGGATGGCGCCAGAAAGGTAACCAATAGTAAAGCTATAATTTCTCTTGATAGTTAAAAAGCCTTTATTGTGAAATGTATTTACATGTTGTCTTAGTAAAAAATAAACTATAATCTGTATATGGTTTAGTATTCTTCTGGCTAGTTTACTCTGGCGTGAAAGGTTTATGTTTTGTCATGTTTACTGACATGTCCACACCATATTAGCTTAAAACCGTAAAACTTGTATAAACGAGCAATGTAAAACAGGTTCTAAAATTATATAATTAAGTTGATCTCAATATTAATAAAATTTTTATAAAGCTAAAAACAACCAACTCCCTAGCAACATCCAAAAACATTTCACAAATAGAGAAGGGGGATACAATTTAAGGGCAGTTACAGTTTGTTTGGCCTACACTAAAGAAATGTTGTGTTACCAGAAATGGTGTGATACTATGAAATGGACTGGACAGTAAAAAAATATATAAAAAGATTTTGATAGGTATACTGGGATGTAAATTAGTATTGCAGATGTAGTAAAGAATGTTAATAATGGATTAAATAATATAGTACATATAATAGAATCTGTTTTGTTTTTATTGTTTTTCTCTTCTGTTTGGTAAATGTAATTTATTGTAATTGTTTTGTTGCAGTGTATAGTACTTTTATTTAAATGTTAAAAGGGTTAGGCATAATAAGTCTTTAACTTCAACCTAAATCCTTTTGGTCTATGATTTTCATAGTTAATGAGGGTGTTGTATTCTTTTATTTTTTTTTCTTTATTTAAACGATCAAATAAATATTGTCCTAAAAAAATAAAAAAAGGTGCATTACGGAAGATCTCGGGTTTTTGTACCACACCTGGGTTAGTGGTATTAAATTAAATGGGGGTTATCTCTTCTGAAAATTGTTTGTTTATATTCAGGGCATAACATAAAGGCAGCAAATTACAATTCAACTTTTACAGTTTTTTTCAAATGTTTACACGCAATTTTGAAAACAGAGTTCTTTTTGTCAAAATATAATGACAATTATCCAAACACCACAATCAATTAGCCAAATTCCTAGATTGTTTGCAAAATGACACACTTCAGTCAAAACATACACACTTCAGTCAAAACATATACACATATTTGTGAAAATGCTATTGGTTTTCATTTAACCAACACAGTCATCAATGATCATACACTATTGCAGCCAGTTTCACACTGCTGCGATAAATAAAAAAACACATTTGTAAAAAAAAACAACAAATATTTTGGGCCAGACATTCTTACTGTATGTCAGAGATAATTTAGGTGACAAAAAATAGTGAGCAAGTCACAACATTATTCCTGATTTGTTTTGAGATATAAGGAGAATGTAGACAAATAGCAAACAAACCCAGCACTGCACAACACTTGATGCTGCAGACTGAATATTTCAAGTATTTATTTCAATACTTACAGTCTTTCTTACCATAATCAGTAACAGTAATCAACCAACAATATCAATTACTGTAAACAAATAAAATCTATAGACAAATAAAAATTACAGCATGAATTACAGTACATACACTTTGACTCTGAAGAAAAGTAAACAAATGAAAGAAAACTACTGTAGCACACCTGAGTGCTGCGTTTTCAAATTAGCACATGTGTGCTTCCACACCTGGTAGATGTGTTTATCCAATTCGTTCATTAGTGTGGTAATTGGCAATCCGGCGCTTTGTAATTACAAGGAAGTAACCTCACAATCCTTATCTGTGTCTAAGGTGTGAAAATGTGTGTAGAGTTTTACAAATCACTGTGTGTAATGTTTTGCAAAAAGGGTGAAGCAGACATTGTGTGTAATGTTGTGCAAATCTGTGGAGGAGTTTTGCTCATTGGAGTAAAATTTTGCTAATTGTGTGGTATTTTTAAATTTAGTGTGTAAACAATCGAAAAAAACTGTAAATACAACCCATTGGTTTTAATAATGTGACACTTAACTCAGTCTGAAATGACCTGCCAAGGCAATTAGTGCCACCTAGTGGACACTTTGTGAGGTTTTCCTCAAACTCAAAAAGTGCAGATGAACAGGAGATATTTTATAAACAATATAAAACAAACAAAAGAATAAATCATTAATATACTGACAGATTCAACAGACCATATGATGTTGCCTTTAATAAAAAAGTTGCTGATTATACTGATGAAGAAAAATCAACCTAATGGAAAATAATTAGTGCAGTTAATATTTTTAGTTCGTGTTTTGCAGCTCTGTGTGAATAGGATTAAATTAAATCACTAACTAAAAGTAAAGTATCATATAAGACTAAGTGGGCTATTGTAGAAATGCCTTAAAGTAGAGATAAATATTAGACTTAAAAACACATGACTTTTAGGGCTTTTATGAAGACATAATTAGCAAAAGTGCAGATATGTGTTTTCTTGAGCAAAAAATACCATGCGCTGATTTTGAGCTAATATTCAAATGTATGTTTACACAGAGTGCCCTTAATCTCACATCCAGGTGTTTAATTAAAACACTGAGTTGACCATCAGTCTCGCACGTCCCGCTGTTGACTTCTGTCTGATTGGTGCGCATTACCGCAACGGCTCAGTGGCAGCACGAGGTCGCGCTCTCCTCGGGCTCGTTCCGGGGCTGTAGAGTTTCCAGCGGACAGGACACACCTCCAGAGGGAGTTCCCGGGAGGTGGAAAACCAGGAGCTGATCAGTGATCTGCACGAGGACAACTTTCACTGGAGACAGAGTGAGCTGCGGTGGTATAGCGATCGAAGCCGCGGCGCGTCTTTCCCCGGAGTGGCCCCGACGTGAAAAAATCATGGGCACCTCTCTCCGCGCGGCCGCCCTGCTGGCCTTCGTGGTCCTGTCTATTTTACTGTCTCTGTTGATCAGCAGCGTTCAGCAGTTTGGAGCCAGAGTTATTTCCAACGCCACTCGTAGTCAGCAGCAGCAGCAGCAGCAGCAGCAGCTCCCCGAGGCGTTGATTTCCCAACTCAACGAGCGGCGCAAGGAAATAATCCCGCTGCTTTTACTCAACATGGACCGGGACTTTTCTGCCCAGACTCTGGACTCCTCCACATGGGACTACAGACTGTGGGACGAAATCACCCTTGGCTCCAGTCACGCGCGCATGGACGAGATGGGCTGTGAGTCCCTGGTGGACATGCGGGCGCTGGAGGTGCTCGGCTCGGGGTACACCAAGCTGGTTGTCAAGGCAAACTTGGCCGGAGGAGGAGGTGAGACCGTGGCGCTAAAGCTGGTCAACGAGCAGGGCATCGACATGGGCAAGTGCGTGGAGGAGTTTCACGAGCCCGCGGCGTGTCGACAACTTGTGGCTTATAAACTGAAGAAAGAGATCGTGCTGCTGCAGAGGCTCCGGCATCCCAACGTGATCAGGGTAAGAGTTTAGATGTCAGTGCCCAAACTCTTTACTCCATGAAACATTTACGTACACCTAGAACACTGCAGATGGAGATAATTTTTAATTTTTTTCCAGTTTTTACACAGCAAGTGGTAAAATAGCGTTTCTGTATTCTGCCCCTTTTACAGTTTGCAGAAGAAGCTCAGGAAATTCACTCACCAACAGGTCAATTTAGATCCATGAAAAACCTTTTTTAAATCTAGAATCAGAAACAGGGGTTTAGCTTTTATATTCTGTTGAAATTTGTGCTTTGCCATTAAATACAACAGATTAGACAGCCTACTTCAATCACGTAGCATTTAGTAAATGCATTAATATGCTATATTTTTGTATTAACGGAGAAAAGTCAATCTAATAGAAAATAATTAGTGCTTTTCTGTCAGCTGGGTGTCCTAAATCAGGACTGGGACCTATTTGACTGGATCCAACCTCGTTTTTTTCAGGGAAAGTTTCTCAAAGTAAAAGTTAATGTGGTCTTTTAAAAAAACATGTTTAACTCTTATTTATAGCTCAGTCTGTAGAAACATATAACATTTGTTTGTTAAAATGACATCGTTTAGAAATAAAAAGCTATAATGCAGTCTTCATAAGCCCTCTTCCTTTACTTTTTTTTTCCTTCTCAATGATGCGGCAATACTTTCCCTAAATATTCTCTCTGTGATACCCACCTCCAGTTTTACAAATTAGACACTTGATAAAAGTATAATATATCACTATGTAATGTAGAAATGCATTGAAGTAGAAAGTACAAATATATAAACACTGATAGAACACGCAGAGACAAATGGAGACTCAAGTTTAACCCTTCAGTGTGCCTACGTTAAGAATAAGAATCTGCTCCTCAGTACTAATAGAATAATGTTTCATATTTTCTATAATCACACTGCTCCCTTTGTCTGTACGACACAGTCAAGTGGGAGAAGAAAAGCCCCTTGTAGCCTTCCACTTTGTACCAGCTTCTCTCTAATTAAATGAAAGCCGCTGACCCCAGCCTGACCTTTGGTCCCAGTGTGTCACCCTGAAAACAATGTCCTTCTGTCTGTCCCTGGACTCTCTCTGGTTACACCTTAAACTTCTTCGCTCAAATCTTCCTGTGCAGCTCTGTTCGTGGGACTGCTGTTTCATGAGAGCACATCTAACCCGTGTTCTAACAAATTGAACAGAGCTGACTTCTACTCTTGACAGTGTTAAATTTAGGTTGTGTGATAACCCAGTGGCACAGCAGTAAACAGCACAAATGTAGTTCTTCCACAAATATGATTGCAGTCTCTTAAGGATATTCAGAAAAGTGTTTGGTCTTTGAATTAAGACACTTGAAATCTGCAGTAGTAGTAGCAACTTTGTTTTTAATATGATTAAAGTAAAGCATTTTTTGCAGCAACCCGGCCATGGATAAGTGGAAAGTTCTCACTCAAAGTTCCATCACTCCATGTTTAACCTTTTATGCGGGCATCTGGGAGAATACCAATCCACAGCAATATATTCTACTGTAGCATAGTAGTTAAGTAACTAACTGTTGTGCTCATAAGTTTAAATACCCTGGAAGAACTTTTGATTATTTTTTATTTATTTATTTTGTCCATTTTTCAGAGAATATGAATGATAACACAAACTTTTTCTTTCAAGAACACAATTGTTTGACAATAAATGGCACCACCCAACCACTAACTATGAGTTGCACTTTGCTTCAAATGGCCTTTTCCCATTTTTCACATAAGTGCAATGATTGGCTGACACAGATCCATGCCTTTTATTTATTTTGTGGATTGGATGATGTTATTTGGTAAATTCTGGTCCTGTACCACAAGCTCACATAACACTAGTGTTATAAGCAGTAAAAGCAGTGATTATTGTTTAAGATCTCAGTATACTTTCAAACCCATAACTGTCTCATGTCTAATCCTGACAGCCTTTTGACTTCTCCGTCCTTCTCTTCGTTCTGTGTCTCAAATACGAGCCTGTGTACTGTCCATGACTAACGGAGTATATTCTCCATGCTGCAGCTCCGAGGGCACTGCGAGGGCGAGCCAAGAGGAAGAGGAGCGGAGGGAGGAAGGCTGGCCGTTATCTTGGAGCAGGGCAGTCCTCTGCAGATGATCCAGCTGCTACAGAGCCCCTGGGAGGACCGTTTCAGGGTATGTCTGTCGTCTGGGTGCTACACACAGTACTCGGGTGTCACACAAAGACATGTATCAGTGGTTCTGTTATTAAGAATGGAGAATTCAAATATTAAGTGATGAGAACCAAAAGGGTATGAGTGACATTTTAATTGACCTAGGGTTAGGGTTAGGGTTAGGGTTAGCAAAGCCCATAGTTGCTCCAAAGTTCACAAAATCAAAGGTCATAAATTTAGTTATATTCTGCTTGTTTTTAAAGTCAGTCACATTTTATTTATATTTTGTAACATTAAAGGTTCATTCAGAAGGCAGAAAGTCTGAGGTGAGTCTATTACATTGATGCTTTGCTTTTAGAGTAACGTTGGCACCATTATTGTCACTTTATTATCAATGGTTTTAGCAGATGAGAATGTTCAGCACACAAATGAAGCTTTGTCCAATCACAGCTCACATAAAAGGGGGGGGGTCCTACGCATTACGTCACGTCCACTGAAACAGTGCAGGAGTTTTGAAACCTTCTTTTTTAATTGACTGTAAAGGCTTACAGAGGCAACCACAGCAAGCTCAGATAGGCTCATTCTGCACATCAGGCTGTTGCTGATGCATGTATGTGTTAAAAAAAAGTTATTTGAACCGTTGAAACGTCCGTAACGTGCCTTTTTTAAAATGCTGGAAGAGTTGCAAAAATGACATTAAATGGTTCTGGATTATGCTGGCTTCCATGCATGTTCTCCAACTCAAGGCAGAAGAATCTTGTTAGTAAAAGTCAGATATGATATTGTGTGACACTGACGCACTATAAGTTAAGCCAGAAGAGTTTATCGGACATTATTATTGGTGTCTGTATAAAAACGTTATTTACTGAGGCCTTTACAGTAGATGAAGGATTTATTGGTTGGAACATAAAATAGAAATTTGTCATTCATAGTTCAATAAGTGTGTGTCAATTGCCATCTTTTTTCAAATCAACTTTGACACCAGTGCTCTCAGGTTAGTGAGACTCTGAAAAGATGAGCGAGGCAGACATTTGAAAGCCCTGTGTCATGTGTGGAGCAAAGATGATCCACTGCAGGCCAGGAATTTCATCTGGACTCCACACAGGGGTTTAAGTCCACCCCCCAGCCCAGGTATGCTCACCACAGGACTCCCACAGCGGGGCCCCAGTGCCTTGTCATGCGTGAATGTGTTTGAGAGAGGATGTAAAGTCTGAAGAACAAAAACCTTCAAAAATGCATTATTAAGCATTATTTTCATATTTAAAAAATGGAGTCTTAACAAAAGCAGCTTGTACGGATCGGACTACATCAACCAAATAGCTGTAATAATATAATACCCCCCTGAAGTCAGCTCCACTGCATCTGCGCCGCTACAGTAATCCAGGGGTGTTGGGTTTCTGGCTGCAGTACTCCGGTCCCAGCCAGAGCCGTACCAGAGCAGCGGCGCATGACCTCAGGCTGGAGCAATGTCTGCGCTGCCACACTCTCGTTTCATGCTCCTTTAGTTGTTCGACTAATGCTGTTATTTGGTTTTGAGTAGCCTACTTATTTTCTTTTTGTTTTTATTACGGGATTTAAAGAGCACTATAAAAACAGTCCCAGGAAATGGCCCGCAAATGTGGTCAGAGAAAAAGTCTTAAAAAGAAAGTAACAGTGTGTTTGCAGGACTTTGGAGCTGCTATTTTTATCTGTTTAATGAAAGAGGATAAAGTTGTAGAACATGGCGGCCTTTTAAGGGAAAAACAGGAGCGTTTTTTAATTTGACTTCTTTGAACTGCTCCTGGTCACAGGGACCAAGCCACACTTAAAGAGGATTAACCAGGCCAGAGCTTAGAACAATCCACAAACGAGCCAAAATCCTTCTGAAACTCCTGTCACAGAATTATTATATTGTATTAATATTTTTAAACTGTATTTATTGGTGAACTTCTTGGATCACACATTTATAACTGAAATAAAAAAGAGGGAGAAGGAGAGAAACACACACTGCCTGAGACAATTAGACAGAAATGTATATGTATACTTTTTTAAAGTTGGCACTGTGAATGATTGTCAGTCTTTAAAGTCACACTATGTAACTTTTCACCCCATAATATAGAACCTAACAATAATTACAGTGTAAAAAATGTTTATGGTTTATTAACATCAAGGAGACTCTTTTAAAGATAAACAAAGATGCCCCGATTCCAATGTATTTGTTGGAAGTGTCGAGGAGAGCTAGGCAGAAGTCCAGCCTGTTGCTTATAAATGTTTGAGGATAATATTCTGTCATATTTCTTTTATTTGTCTTAAAATGTTTTATTCTGTTTTTTAAAATCTTATTTTAAATCTTGTCTGTTGTGCCTTGCTTATTTTTAAGCTGATGGGGGGGGGGACTGAAGACACTGTTCTGTGTTTCCTGAGCGGTGTCTGACTGCGTTCTGGTCCGTCCTAGGTCTGTCTGGATCTGGTGCGGTTGTTGCACTTCCTGTCCCGCTCTCCGCTGGGCTCTGTGGCCCTGTTAGACTTCCAGCCGCGACAGTTTGTGACCGTGTCGGGCTCGCTCAAGCTGACGGACCTGGACGACGCCAGCGCGGAGCCGACGCAGTGCTGGAGCAGCGCCGACTGTGCCCTGCAGTTCCCTCAGAAGAACTTTACAGTGCCCTGCTCGTCCCATGGAGTCTGCGAGCGCCTCAATGAGAAGAGGAACATTTACAACGCCTACAGGTAAGAAACAACAGTTTTAGGGCGTAATGGAGGTGTGATGGATGGATGAGCAGGGGATACACGGATGAGTGCTTAAATACAGGCTCTGGTGACAAGTGAAATGTGCAGGATAAAGAGCTGGTAGTTTGAGAGGAAAAAGAAGCCTTCCCAGTTTTTGACAGCTTTATAGGCTGTGTTTGTTTTAACACCCGAGTGAGACACTGACTAGAACCACTTTTACACTGTTTGTGTCTGTTGTTTCCAGAGATGAGATGGTGCCTGCATGAACTGGTATTGTGATGAAAATGGCAGATTAGAGCTGTATATTATATATAATATTAGAAAGAAATGCAATACGCACTGAGGATGTTGATTATTGAGAAGATGGTACAAGTTGATGCTTTGATGGAATGCAACAAGATGTTTTTTTTTTTTTCTTGAGGATAGAAGTTTTTGTGTTCATGTGACTCTGGTTTGGATTTACTCTACTTACTGAGCTAGATATTGTAAAATAATATGTATGCCTGACACCTGCTCATTACATAAGCAGCATAACTATGCACACACATTTAACAACATACCTTTTCTCTCACATGTTTGGCCCAATAAACCCTTGTGTATTAAATATCTTAATAGTGTTCTGACATCAAACCAAACAATTGTTGCTTCTGTGGTCTCATGTTGTTTTCTCACTTCATTAAAATGCAGCTTTAAAATAAAGGATGTTATAAATGTTATTGTTCTTGTATGTCTCGTCTAAGTTCTCGCTAAATAGCATTTAGCAATTGTCTCCCGAAATATAAGGCGTTAGTTCGATAATCCCCTTGTAAGCATTGTCCTGCTCCATAAACGTTGTGACGGTCACATCATCTGCAGTGAAAGGCCTAGGAGACTGGTACTTTAAACATGATGAAGTAAAGCTTTGACAATCATTATCCAGCTGTCCTATAGCAGTGTGCCTTCAGGAGAATAGTTGTTTGATTTATCTTACATTGATGACAAACATTTGTGATCTTGTCTGAGGCTCATATGGCCCAGTTGTTTACTGGCTTGTCTAATTCTTCTGTTGTCTGTCCTTGGCCCTAGGTATTTCTTCACGTACCTGCTGCCGCACCAGGCCCCTCCCGGCCTCACACACCTGGTGGACCACATCATGAACTCCACAGGTGAGACCTACCGCGCTTCGCCTCGACATGACAGCCTTAACTATTAAACATCTGACGAAAACAATTCCATAATCGTGTATTGACATGTCTGTGCGGAGTTTAATGAATACAAGTGTTACAATGGCTCTGATTAGACCAGAGATTACAGCAGAGAAAACAACTTTGACTCGACTTGTGCACTTACAGAAGGATGTTCCCGCTGCTTTGTCTGTGTGCAGGGGAGCTGAAAACCGACATCAATCAGACGCTGGAGGCTTTTGAAGACATCCTGACTCTGTACAAGTCTGGTGTGCACCTGGACAACCTGCCCGCATCAGCGCTCCGAGGTATGATGTGCACCGGGACACTCTTTGTTCCTGTTCTTTGGAAAGTGTTTAGCCTTTTTTGGCACATTTCCATTGAGCAGTACAGTAAGGTTTGATAAAGATTACCCTTGAGATGACTTGGTTTTTTTTACAGAGGGAATGAGCAGAGGAACTGGTGACCTTATTCAAGAGCTAAAGATATTTGTATCTACATGTGAATACTTCCGGGTGTCCAGTGACGTAAGGGGTGGGAGTGTAGCCAGACGCTTTTGAAACTGCAAACAGAAAAATCCACAGCAACGTTTTCTGCTGCGGGTCCCGTGCAGTGCAGGCAAATACAGTCACAAACATTTGTAAAACATTAACTCTAAAACCTCAGTCATCCAGGTCATAATCCAATAAAAGGTTTAGATCTTTACATGGAGACCAATCAGGGTAAGCGACAAAATGTTTTCTACTTTAAAACACCATGTCCAACAATGTAACCTTTTATTTGCAAAAGTACTATATGCACTTTGATTTTTTGGCCTATGACAGCTTACCACAAGAACAAGACCAGCTACTTTTGAGAAAATGTTGCTGTTCTGTGTTTTCAGTTTTTGCTGGGGTAAGGATTCTCTGTTTCCAATTAGCAGCTTGCGTGTTTAGCTCCACCTTTTAGCAACCACTGCCCCAACCGTGCCTAGTGTGAGTACGCCCTTAGAGGTGACTAAATGAATGCAGCACACCTATTTTGGACTCGTCTAACAGCACACTGGACCGCGCCATTCCAGTAGAATCACAGCTTTTGATCCTGGTTCTGTTTTCATTTAGTATCTGAGAAAATGTCTGGGGGGATGGGTGTTTCTCCCTCTCAAGGCTGTTTTGACAGGTTTATTAGGCAGCTGGAATGAGGGGACAAGCCCAACACGGTGGGATTAATCCTGGCTGACGGGGGCTTGCTCAGAGGGCTCAGCTGAGCGAGGGTTATTTGTCCAAAGTTTGACCAATTTAATCCCACATGTTTTTTTTTTTTATAAAAAAATGATCAGTCTGTTGTTTGGTGTTTATTCTGGAAAAGCCTTGGACCAAACCGAATGCTGTCCAACATTTTTCAACCTTTTGGTCTTTAGTAATCCACCATTTTTATAGTGTACCTTTTTATTTTATTCTCTCACCTTTTGAAAGTTTTTCCGTGGTCCGTGGTGTGAGCCGTGGGAAAAAATGGGGTAAAGTTCATTTCTTCAAGATGGTTCCAATATTTTTCTGCAGCAGATAATTTGACTTTAGTAATGAGACTTTACAAACTTAAACTCCCACTAAAAAAGCCCTCGGAGTCCTCCTCTTCATTCCTCTCTCCTCAGCTCTATGAAATATTAATAATAGAAGGGTGTCTGGCTGCGTTCCTGCAGCCAGAGTTTCTATCCCCAGATGCTGGACTGTTTATATAGCAGCGCTTTGTGAGTTGAATCACTAATGGAGGAGTGAAAAAGCCGGGGGGTTGAGGCTGACACTGGAAGGATAAAACTTAACGAGGAGGTGCCATGAGTTTGCTGCTGCTCCAGGAACTTGAGCCGAGGGGCTTTAGATTACGTGGACATATTCTATAGTTATAGAGATGGTTTCAGGAGGCGTTTACATGGAACTGCAAAAGATGTTTACACCGTTTGCTTGGCTGGGGTGTCCTGATTTTCCTTTGGACCATAAGTACGTTACATAAATCTACTGTTTCATTAGCAATTTGTTTCCAACAACCTACCAATTAAATTATTTTTCAAAGGGCTATGTAACGCCAGATGTGAACAGGTTGTTTGCTAACAAGTTCTAATACAAAGTGTCCTCTGTGGGGAATGTCCTGATATAAGATCTATTCAAAGAAAATGAGTTTATGAGGGACAAAAAGGGCTTTATTTGCTTTAGTTGTTCACATTATTCAGCTTAAATTGAAAAGCCAATAATGAGCTTACACATCAAACTGATGAGCAGCAGGTCTCATTGTTTCATGCCGTTAGATTGTCTCTGTGCTGTTTCTGCTCAGGCTCAGTGACGTCAGATCAGCTCTGAGTTGGAAAAATTGGATCATGTGTTGGTTGTACATGGTTAGTTAGGTTCAGGAGGCCGAAAGTCTGGCTGTGAATACACCTGCATTAAAGGAAGAAGAGACAGTGGGTTAACCAATTAGATATGGCACCACTGGTGACAACACTTATTCTCTGTGTATACAAATGCATGTTCCAGTAGAGGATACCCACAACACACTGTTCATTGTCAGATAGAGCAGGAGGTGGTTAGGTCTTTAAGGGGCCACAACAACGCGTTTTGCAGAATCCGTGATGATTATGTTGTGGACATACCTCTTGTTTACACAACGCCAGTGTTTTTACACAACGCTAGTGTTTTTACACAACGCTAGTGTTTTTACACAACGCCAGTGTTTTTACACAACGCTAGTGTTTTTACACAACGCTAGTGTTTTTACACAATGCCAGTGTTTTTACACAACGCTATTGTTTTTACACAATGCCAGTGTTTTTACACAACGCTATTGTTTTTACACAACGCTAGTGTTTTTACACAACGCCAGTGTTTTTACACAACGCCAGTGTTTTTACACAACGCCAGTGTTTTTATACAACGCTAGTGTTTTTACACAACGCTATTGTTTTTACACAACGCCAGTGTTTTTACACAACGCCAGTGTTTTTACACAACGCCAGTGTTTTTACACAACGCCAGTGTTTTCACACAACGCCAGTGTTTTTACACAACGCCAGTGTTTTTACACAACGCCAGTGTTTTTACACAACGCCAGTGTTTTTACACAACGCTAGTGTTTTTACACAACGCTAGTGTTTTTACACAACGCCAGTGTTTTTACACAACGCTAGTGTTTTTACACAACGCTAATGTTTTTACACAACGCCAGTGTTTTTACACAACGCCAGTGTTTTTACACAACGCCAGTGTTTTTACACAACGCCAGTGTTTTTACACAACGCTAGTGTTTTTACACAACGCTAGTGTTTTTACACAACGCCAGTGTTTTTACACAACGCCAGTGTTTTTACACAACGCTATTGTTTTTACACAATGCCAGTGTTTTTACACAACGCTATTGTTTTTAACACAACGCCAGTGTTTTTACACAACGCCAGTGTTTTTACACAACGCCAGTGTTTTTACACAACGCCAGTGTTTTTACACAACGCCAGTGTTTTCACACAACGCCAGTGTTTTCACACAACGCCAGTGTTTTCACACAACGCCAGTGTTTTTACACAACGCCAGTGTTTTTACACAACGCCAGTGTTTTTACACAACGCCAGTGTTTTTACACAACGCTAGTGTTTTTACACAACGCCAGTGTTTTTACACAACGCCAGTGTTTTTACACAACGCCAGTGTTTTTACACAACGCCAGTGTTTTTACACCTCAAAACCACATACTTTTGTGTTTTTCTGGCTGAGAGCTGTCTTTGTTTGGTTGCGGCTGCTGCTCAGCTCTCCTGTACACTGTGAAAACAGACGTCATAGTCACATCACGTCGTATCAACGTGAATCGGCAAGAGCATGACTTGGGTTTTTCTGATTTGTTGTCTAAATGGCCCCTAAGAGCTATAGAAAACCAGTGGTAAATACATTAATTGTGGTTTGCTTGGATATTGTTTATATTAGATCGATACATAAAAGGTTTATGAATACAAGAAGCCCTTAATGTAACATTAACTGTCCAGACAAAAAAGTCAAACTAAATATAAAAGCATGTGTAGGTTTTAAAACCACAGGTCAGAGAAAAACCCAGTTGAGAAATATATTGGCGACATCTCAGCTCGAGACAGATTCCTGTATTAATGAAGCGTGTGTGTCTGAGGCTCCCATCAGTTCTCCACTTTTAATTTGAAATTGCTGACAGATGTCGATTCCACATCTGAGATCATCGAGCATACAGTGACCGCAGACCGAGGAAGGTTTTTTTAAAGTGCACATACGGCAAAAGAAAAGTAGAGCCAGTGAAAACTTCTATTAGATAATCAGCGCGTCGTTATCGTTGGAGCGAGCACAGAGCCGTGATTCAATCGTCAGCTCCAACCCTGCAGCAGGCCTCATTTTTCCCCCTGAGACGGCTCCAAACACTCCTCCCCTTGTTTCACTTTTTCTTCCCTTTCCTCGGAGCCAGAAGGTGATCCTCGTGTCTTTTTCCCCTTAACAATAGCCCCGCCCATACACACCACTGCTGCTATTTAGAGGGGTTAACAGTCTGTGCCTCCTCCGTAAGGCTCACACACCAGCCGTGCGCGTGTGTGTGCGTGTGTGTGCGTGTGCGTGTGTGTGTGTGTCTGTGGCCTCTAATGCGGAGCAGATGATTTAAGGCCAGATTCTGAAGAATGGCTGACTCCAGGAGTTACACATGATGAATGTAGCACAAATGGTGGGGGTGAAGGTCGCGGGTGTTCAGTTTGGTTGGGTTTTGTGCAGGATGTGGAGTCAACAGGGTTTGGAGAAGAAGCAGGACAGGTTTGTTGGCTGTGGTTTAGTGTTTAACAGTAGATTCTTACACAGTCACTGAAGACTGGCAGTAACAGTGTTTTATTTATCCAGGGCATGCTTTTCTTTAGTCACTCAGATCTTTTTGGTTGCACCCGGATATTTTGTAAATAACCAGACTAGAACGTCATTGGTCCATATTTGAACAGCAATCTCTTTGGACATATCAACCTCCTTCATAGAGCTCAAAACAAAATTAACTCTTAATACAGTCAGGGCCATAAATATTGGGACATCGACACAATTGTAATCTTTTTGGCTCTAAACACCATCACAATGGATTTGAAATGAAACAAACAAGATGTGCTTTAACTGCAGACTTTTAGTTTTAATTTGAGGTATTTACATCTGAATCAGGAGAACGGTGTAGGGACAGTTTGTATTTGTGCCTCCCACTTATATCAAGCAAATATGAATAAAAAACTTTTAGTGTGTCCTCCCCAGCTTCCTGTCAGTGTGTGCTCTTTGTGTCGCCCCCCCTCACAGACCTCTTGAGTCTGTCGTAGACCCTGTCCTCGGTCTCGTTTTGAAGTGCTTAGTCCTTGTGTGTGTGTGTTTGCAGATTACACGCTGATGCGCGGCGTGCGGGGCTCAGCGGGGGGTGAGTACCGGTGCTGGCCGTCCTACAGTCAGCAGGGCTGTGTGCTCTCTGTCCACAGCGCACAAGAGGCCGCCCACATCTGTAACTCCCACTCGCAGTGTAGCAGCTTCACTCTGAGCGGGCAGAAGACCTGGACCGGTACGTTTCTCCACCATACAACCAACTTTATTTCACTGACTCAACCAGGACCACATATATTCAGTCAATGGACCTTCTAGTTTGTATTTAGTCTTTTTTGATCAAAAGAATATACTTTTTACATGCATTTTAACACATATAAGAGTAAAAAGTAATATTACATGGATATTATTTATTCCAATAGTTTGAGAATGTTTTTCTGTCATTTTGTCCCCATGTGGTGACTATATTGAAGAACAGAAATGTACATTTAACAGCCTTCATTTGCATACACATGCTTGTTAAAGAAGTCTTTTTAATGGGACTAGGTGAGGTATATGTTTATATACTGCATCAAAAGTCCCCCCCAGGTCATTTTAATTTATAGTATGTATTTGTAACCTTGTTTCCAAAATATCACTGACTAATATATCAGTCAATAGGAACATGTGAAAGTGAAAGGTCAGTGTGAGGGCAGCAAAACAGTATCCAAGGGATTCATCCTGACTTAATATATATATAGATAAAACATACCACACCAATGTTAGGTCTAAACCTTGTTTTTATCTACTTAACACCACACACGTAGTCACATCATACTTTTATTTATCTGTCATTATTACAACAAATGATTGTTGTATTGTAGTTCTTTTTTTTATTGTTTATTACTTTACTTATTTTACTTTTAAAGACAGTACATTTATAACTGCACTAAAGACCTATGTAGTGACCTATCACTAGGCTGTGTCTTGTCTGTGTGTGTGTATGACCAACAGCAGGTCTAATCTTTTAATGAGCCTTTTAAACACAAACATACACAGTATAATTACACGTATTGCGTCTGAACATGTCGCTTTACAGTATGGACTTCTCCTCATCATATTTGTGCTTTCAGGTCGTCTTCTGGCCTCTTTCCGGAGCAGCGTCACTCAGCTGGTGCCTGATAGCACATCAGATTCATATGTGAAGAAAAACAAAGCCTCTGAAGTGCCTTTCCTTTGACCAGGACCGAACGAGACTGTCTTTTTTTGAAGGATTATGCAGCGGCAGAGATAGTGTCAGCACTGGCTGGATTGTCAGGAGGCAAACCTGTTTGAAGCCTGCGTGATGTATTTATGGGGCTTCTGCTCTGTGACTGTTTGAAGTAGAGCCAAGTTGCTGCCTCAGCCAACTGCTGTTTACAGGGATTTCCCTTCAGGTACAATTAGAGCGGGAGAGCCCTGTACTCGGACATGTTTTACTACCTTTATTTTCAGTGTGTTGGCTGTGCCGAGGCCGAGGCCCTGCAGTGTTAAGCCAAAGAGGTAATGTGAACAGCGCTGCTACTCTGAGTGTGAAGCCCGAGGACAAGGAAAGAAAACAAGCGCTTACACAAATCCACTTTGATGTTCGTTCACCGAGGTTGCAGCACTTTTTCATGGTTCCCTGTCTTGGCTGCTTTGTGGCTCCACACGGCGACGGCTACATAAGCATTTACTCCTACAGTTTCCTGAGCGGAAAACTATTTGAATCATTCCAGAGCTTTTTGTAAATGGAAGTATTTATGTGATCGAATGTAAATGTTCTTACATGATTGTGCATCTTATTTTATATGCACCTTGTGGGTGAGTCTTTTATTTTCAATGAAAAGTTATTTACTTTAATGTTTTTTATATCTCTATATATATATATCTCTCACCTGTAACTGTAGAGTTTGAATGATATAAATGTCAGTTTTTTATTGGCTTGTGTTATGGTTACTTACAGGGTCATTGTGTAAGTGCAACTGTAGCTAAGCAGCCTGTTTATTTGTCATTAGCAGTTCCATGAGTGGGGCGGGGGACGGGGAGGTGTGTGCGTGTGCCGACTCACTATTGTCTGTGTGTTTAAAGCTCTTTATCTATTCGCGTGGCTGCCCTGCTACAATCTGTGAGCCATCTGAAAGGTTTGCACAATAACAGAGGAATGCATTCAAAAGCCACTTCATGCTGGGCTCATTATCAGCTTTAATTAATCCATGTAAATGAGCTTTTCACTCCCTGAGCCTTTCTCATGGGCCACAGGGACAGGGCCAGGGGAAACAAAGGTCTTTGCTGGGACAGTCGCAGCTCCACGTGTGCTTTGCACCTGAATGGCCTCCATCTGTGTGCGGGGGTGGAGAGAAGGGCAGGACTGCATTATGGCCCACTCAGGCATTTGTAAACTTTATCAGAAGCATTGATCAAGATAAAACTCTGACTGACATGTGATAGTAAGAAATACAGTACCTGCAGTCTGTTCCTCGGGTGGAGAAAAAAATGCTCCTTTTTTCTAAAACGAACGAATCCTTCAGTCTTCAGTTTGCTGCCACTAATCAGCTTTGTGAAGAATCTGACCTGACTCTTTACTCATAAAGTCAAATGTTAAATAATCAGTGCACAGCTCACTCACAGTGACCCAAAGTAGAGCACTAGTTATTGACAAATATTCTTGTATTTGTCAAATGTCTGAGGATATGGTACAAAACTACACATCTGAATGTTCTCGAGCAGAAAGATTCTATATACAAGTGCTTTTATTGTGGTCTGCACTTTACTAATGATCATTTCATCTTAAATCCCATTGATGATTTTTTTCTTTACTGTGAAATAAATAGTCATTCTTAAACATGTTGTTGTTCCTCTGTTTTTACACAAACACAGGTTTCAAAGGGGGTTAGGGTTGGGGTCTAAACCAGACATGGGTCCTTTGCAATGTTTTAGGTGATATTTTGTGGACTCTGCACACTCTAAAAACAGACAAAATGACATTAAACAAGGGTTAACATTTTAAAGGCACCAAAAAGGGGCTTAAACTAAGTGGTACAAATTGAAGTGAATCTGCAAAACGAAAGGAGGAAATGAATGTTAAAAACAAACTGATGTCAAGTGTCACAATCAGGAATCTTCTTTACACAGCTTTATCACAGCCCCTCCCTCACTACTTTGAGTTTGACACCACTGACCTAAACTATTTCCCACTAATTATTAGTTATGACTCACAAAAAGTTATAATGCCAAATAGATAAAAAACAAAAAACAAAAAAACAAACAATACAAGTATCTTTCCAGACCATAAATACAGATGGACTTCACAGGAAAGGCCAAAGCCGGCTATATTGTCTAAGAAAGTTGAGGCCCTTTAATGTAAATAACATGTTTTATCAGCAGTAATGGCTAATTCAGTTTTCGATGCTGCAGTATAGAGTCTCAGAAAAAGATCAACTTGAAAAACTAATAGAGATGGCTGGTTCAATATATAATTAGTTTGGAGTCTGTTGAAGCAGTGTTGCAACATACAGTGCAACAGGACTAGTGAGGTGCAGGTCGTCACAGCCTGCAGGGCCCGCCGGTAACCCGCGGGTCGGGTTGGGGTGTCCCATATAATTTCATAACCCGGGACTCGCGGGTTAGAAAAAAACCCAGACATCACAGGACAGATGCTATACTGAACAACATGGACCAACCCCTGCTTTGGGCTGAGATCAGTGAGCTGCAGGACAGAACCACACAAGAACTGAACAGTCTGTGGAAAAGGAAGTCTGAGTCAACTCATTTGAAGAGACCTAACAAGTTTCTCCTTCGGGGTTAATATAGTTGAATTAAATTAAATGTGGAATCACGCACACGCGTGAACCAAAGATAAGCACCTTTTAGTGTCAAATATTGTGTTGTCACTCTCCTGAATGCATCAGACCAGCAACTGCCTGAACGTCTGCTTTTATAGTGGTCCGCACATTTATTATTTCATCTGACTGTACCTGACCCATAACATATTCTAAGACCAGTTGAGTAAGTGAGAGCGGGTTGTAAGTCTGATTTATGTTTAGTTCTAAATTTATATACAGTAGAATACAAAATAAAGGGTATAAACCACCATTGGAAGTATTTTCTCGGCCGAGCAGGGCAGATATTTGGTGCCTCTCTGGACGTTTACCTTGAGCAGAAGTGCAGACCTCTCCACAGATTCAACTTTTACGGCTAAGACACACTGTAGGAGCCCGGGCCCCTGTTTAACTCTTGTTGTCTGGACAAAGTCAGCTGATTATGACTGTGATTATGAAGATAGGAGTGTTCTGAGATGAGATAAGGGCCGAGCCGGTTTGCAGACAGACCTGAAGGACTTGTGTGATGTGGACATAATCCCCACAGAAACAGACAGAAACCCCCGCAATCCTGTTTCCTTTGGTCAAACAGGTTTGTGCTGTGTCACCTTTCATCCTGATAATCCGCTCTGAATTTATCAAACCTTCTGCTTTACTTTATCTTTGAGATTGGCTTCGGAGAAACCATCTGGCTTCTGGGCGGTTTATCTTGACTCAGTGCTTGACAGAGCTGTTGCAGTGTCTACAGCTGTGGTTCCCAAACACTGGGTCAGAGTCAGTGGCTCAGGTGGTAGAGCAGTTGGCTATAGCCAAAAGGTTGGCAGTACAATTCCCACTCTCCCCAGTCGTTGTGTCTTTGGGCACGACACTTAACCCACCTTGCTTCCAGTGTCACAGCTCTAGTGTCTGAATTTTAGGAAGACTAAAATCTGCATGTTTACATTCATGATTTAAAAAGGGTTGCAGGAGGTTTTATTTAGAGCGTTAAGCTTTGAGGCTTTAGATGGCCCTCTCTGTTTTGTTTTCTGTTTTGGGATGTGTTCATCTGTTCTCATGTTCATGTGTGGTACACTGTGGCTCTGTTCTGTTCTGGGACTGCGTCAGTGACAAGTTGTTCCCCTCCTCACAAGAAAATGTCCAGGAATGAGACGGGGAGGAGAAAGATTGTTTTCTTTTACTCTGCTCCATACTCTATTTCTGTGTTTTGTTTTGTTTTTTTAGTTTCTAGTTTCACTCGAGTTGTTTCCATTGGTTTTATTCATGACCTCCATCTGGAAATAATATGTTCATGAAAACAATCCATCAGCAATTTTAGGCCCGAGTGGCGTGTGCTGCAGATGTGAGCGAGCGAGGAACAGTCTCTGTGAGGTTAGAGAGACACGTAGAAACCAGTTTCAACTGAGCGGTGTGGGACGGGTGGGGTTGGCATGGTTTAGTTCAGGTAACTGTGAAATGTCCACAGCAGTGTGTGCAGAACAGTCAGCTGCAAACTACACAATGTTCCATAATAAAATATCAATCAAGTAAACAGTAGGACTATTGACAAGCTGGTGCAGTAAAAGGTAGAAAAATCAACCTTTCTAGGCTTCAAATTGAGAAATCTAGAGCTGGACCTTTTTAAATTCTAACTTTAGACACACTTATTTATGTGACAAGTTCTGTTCATGTTTTATGTAAGATTTAAACAATGCATACAGTTTTAATCCACAAAGCAACAAACATAAGAAGCAATCAAACTAAAACTAAAAAAATACAATAAAATAAAAGTCCCACAACACCAACGTCCTGCACAAGAAGGGCTAGAGTCGCCTTCACCTTCTGAGGAGACTGAGGTCCTTTTATGGACTTTTATGACTTTGTGGTAGCCTCTGCTATCCAGTACACTGGTCTGTGGGCAGCACAGACCGGGACAGGATGGAGGCCTAGCTGACATCCAACAGCTCTCACCCTCTGCATCACCGTGGAGGCCCCGAGCAGCTCCTTCAAGAGTTTTCCCCAGTGGTTCTTGTTTTGGCAATATTCACTGTCAATGAACAGACTGCAGTGTTTAGCTCCACTTCTTAGTGCTCATCCCAGCAGAGGGGTGACCAGAGTGGTACGAGCTCCATTTTCCTGTGACCCTTCATAGAATACCTCCAAACCCATATTGTACTGTGCTGCTTAGTGGAAACAGGACTCACAACTGATCTAAAGCCTCTATGATCCTTTGTGAAAAGCCCTTTAGAGCTCTCTGTGGTCGACATAAAACCCTCTGAATCAAACACAAGTTACTCATCAAATAGAAGAAATGGCTGCTTCTGGGGGAAAAAAATGACGTGTCAGCCATGTCTTTGGCAGAGAATTTGACCTTGGCTCTGACTAAAAATATGAAAGGCTGCAGTGCTGTGTAAGGAGAGAAGAGCTGGCCTGTGTCTGAGCTCAGAGCCCTGCAGTGTGCTCCATGCTGACACAGAGCAGACATTCACAGAGCCCCACAGCTCACAGAACACCTCTGTGAGCCACAGTGCACATGAGAGCTGCTGGTCACACCTGAGCGCCTGTGACGAGCGGCCAGCCATTTAGCGGCCCCGTCCCGAGCACAGGGGCCCCTCTGTAGATCCCACTGTCTGACTAACTATCTGTCTGACTGCCTGGCTGCTCCGGGGCCGATAGTATCTCCTCCAGAGGCATAATGGCTTTAGCAGCAGGCCCCGGAGGACAGAGCGTGGTGGTGTGGGGGGTGAGCGCTCATTTCTGCTGGATGTCTGCATTTCCAACAGGAGAAGGGGGGTTGGTCCCTAGATCAGGTTTTAAAAGCCCTGAAGTTAACCCCAGTCAGAGGTTTATGCCTGGGCCACTAAAGTGGGGTGATTTGCGTAATATGTCAGCAACAGCTTTAATAAAACCTTTTACCGCAAAATATAGAGAGGGTTGAATTCAATTTTAGTTTGTTTATGTGAAATGGTGAGAATAATCCCTCTTTTAATCACAAAGTGCTGGTATTTTGACAGATATTCTAGTGTCACTAGCAGTGTGGCTGATCATAATGATCAGCATTCAGACTGATACACTCAGCTGTTGTGAACGCTGTAGTGTGTCTGTATGAGTTTAGGAAAATCGACTCACTGTGTATGAGCCAGCAGCCAATATCTGTTTGGATCTTATGTCACTCAGAACGCAGAACTTGCTCAGACATTGCTCGCACTTGTCACTTTGTCTGAATTTACCTGAAAGAGAAAGAATCGAACGGCTGCGTTCACCTGTCTGGGATCTCTATCAGCATTAACAGTTTTGGGGTTATACTTACCACATCCAATGTTGCCAAAAATGTTTTTGAGCTACTGACATGCTGGAACACTGTTGATTTTTTTCAATAGTTCAGTAGTGGACGAAATCCTCAATTCTAGTTTGACAGCCAATCAAATCCATGGAAGACTCACAATTAACTCTGAAACATAGTGTGTTGTGTGCCGCTGCCGCCTCTTGTCTCCCGTGTGTTGGCTTTTCCCACAGCGGCGATGACTTTCGCCAATTGCTGTTGTTTGTTAGTAAGTACAGTAACAGAGTATTCTTACTTTGTTACATTCCACCATTGATTAAGTTTGCTGTTGCGGGAGATTGGGGGTTCGAATCCCAGTCTGTGCTGCTCCAAGGGTAAATGGAGAGGGTTGTATCAGGAAGGGCATCCGGCATAAAAATCATTGCCAAGCTACTCATGTGAACTACTTCACTGTGGCGACCTACGAATGGAGATAAGCCAAAAGACACTTGTCATGGTAACTCTGTGATTGACACACAGACTCTACAGAGGAATTAGTTGTAAGCACATTGTGCTGTTTTTGGCTATGATTGGGTGAAAACAGAAAGGGGACATTGAGAACAGGAAGGGGTCAACATCAGGAGGTTTCAATGTTTTGTAGATTCACGGGACAGGGGACTTAAAATGGGGACTGCTTCGATTAAATTGGAATGTGGGATGTCTACCATAAATCAGAAAATAAGCTAATGTTAAATTTGACCTGTTTTGTTTTGGTAAATGCTAAAATACTTGGGAAATCTACTCAGTAATTAGGTTATAATAAATATAAATGGTAATACTCCAACTTTAGGAGGTAAAAATACATGAACACAAAGTCAGAACAACATAGTGTATTATTTTACTGATGACATCATCCTCTCAGTTTACTCAACAACAAAGTGGGTGCCACAGTGAAGTAACAAGTAACCAGTCTTCTGCCAGATTCAAAAGTTTCTGTTTTTGTAAAGTGACAACACTGTCCTTATGTGAATAAAAGGACAATCATTGCGTTTTGGGCCATATACGTTGTGGTGTTAACGGCCTCTGCACTCTGCCTGTAAACAGGGCCATAATCTCAAGAGGGCATGCATCTTTGCCACAGTTCATTCCATCAACACAAACGACTTAAATACAGGATTGTAAGTGAATTATAGCTGTTTTTGACTTTCATATTTTTGAAAGTGGAGTCATACGATTCAGCCCTCGTGCAGCTAACTCATTGATTTACAGAAGAACTGGGGCAGAGGAATTGTTATGGTCATTCTTTTTCAATAAATGCTAGATGTTTATGGCTTCTGGCCTTTATGCATGCTGTCTTATGTATAGATGTGTCCCCATCTGCACTTGATTGTAAAGTGTAATTGTAATGGAGTTTTTTTTTTTAAATAAACTCTTTAGCTTTTTGACAAATGGTATAAAATTTGACAAAAGACAGAACAATCAACAAAACTATTGTTCATTGTAGTGGTGTTGTCAACTGTTTTCTGTTTTCACAGAATCACTATGGTACGAGTCAGGCCAGTTTTTATTGTCAAAAGGGGTCCAAAAGATAATCACTGAAATCGAAAAACAAGAAGTGAAAGATACATAAAATCCAAATGTTCCCTTTTCCCATCAGGAGTCAGGCAAAACACTATTTTTACCATGTGGCCTGCAAAAACACTTTACAACAAATGATGAAGCAAACACAAGGGAATTTCCTTCACACAGACTTGTGCAGCAACCATTTTTAAAGCAGTGTATAGCATGTGTATAGGTTCTATTGGGAGGAAAGTCAAGCATTCTCAGACAGCGTGATTCATCGTAGCTGCTCCTCATTAACAAAGCATTAACACAGAAACATGTAAGTAACACCCTGCCAATGCCCATATATGGACATAAGACCGGAGGTCAATGAAGGTCTGTAACGTTCCAACAGTTCCACCAAACCAGGAAATGAGCAGGAGTCTGCCCACTGCCCCGCTTCAGTAGCTCTCTTTTATTACCTTGAGCGGTAAAAAAATAAAAAACACTTAAACGCTAAAAGTGTATCTCAAATACTCAACAAAAAGTGCTTTGAAACACATTTGTAAAAACTATGCTTACAATCCTAGTTTAAATAGTTTGATGTAGGCTGAGGGGTGTGTCAGAGTGCTTCCCCCTGTTCCTGGGTTAGTTCTTCCAGGAGAACTTTTTTCAGTTAAGAAAATATTGGTGAAGGTGAAATGATTGCCCTAAGAAGAGCTTACTTTGTCATTTCTGCATAAGAAACTTTGTGAATGTGGCCCAGTTGTTCTTAGCTAAACCTATCCACATAAAAATATTGCTACACACCCATCACATTGTAGAAAAGTGTAGAGTAGAAATTGACTCGTCCCTCTTCCACTGGTCACTTTTGGAATGCTGACTGTGTATGTCTGTGTTTGGCTGAAATATAACACACTCCTTTTCTTTTCCTGGTGTATGACATTTCCAAATGCTCCTCCGCTCTCTCCCTCCCACTATGCAGCTGCAAGTCCTGCTCATTTTCCTTTTGAAGCTGCCCCTCCCTCCTTCCCCTTCCTCTGCCCACAGGTCCATCCATCATACTGCTGCTGTGGGACCCTCCTGCCCTCACCCTGTTTAACCCCCCACAGACACACACACACACACACCCCAAAAAAAAAAAAATAAATCCTCGTACTGTCATTAATGTACTTTCCTTGCACCACCATTAAACTCTTCCAGTCCATACATTACGCTAACCTTCCATCAGTGTCCTCCTCCTGACAGTCCTCCACTCTTCATTCCAGCAGGGAGCATCTGGAGCCCCCTGCTTCTGCCCCAGCCCCATGCCCTGGTGTTTGAGACGGATCAGACCTGAGGGTGAGACCTGCTGAGGATCACAAACAGAGGGACGGTGTGCTGCTCTAATCAAAGAGGTTGCCTTTTGTTGCCTGGAGTTCCCACCTCTGCACCTCGGCCAATTCTCAGCGGGGGTCTCCCTTCCCCCTTCCCCCAGTGCCACAGCTTCTTCTGCAACGTTAATCTTCCACCAAATAGTCAACAAGTAAATCTAAAAGTGCACCTGAAAGCTTGAGGGTTACAATACACTAGAGAAATTCAAACTGCCTTTGTCTGGCAAAAATTTCTATTTATTTTGAATTTAAAAATGCATGTAGTGGTGAGCTAATGTTGCATGTATACAGCGTTGTCGGCCTGGAGCTGGACTCCCATGCTCCACAGTTAACAGCAAATAAAACAAGCAAACTTTTTTTTGCTGTTTTGATTAAGTAAATAAAAATAAAACTAGGATAAGAACAGAAAATAGTTTGCCTTCCTGCCCTGTTACTGGGATTATAGTAGGTACTGTATAAGGATAGACTGTCAGGATTCCTGTCTTTTCCCTGTGTTTTCCTGGTTGTCTCCCCCTCCCTCCTGTGTCTGTCTTTGTGTGTGTGTGTGTGTGTGTGTGTGTGTGTGTGTGTGTGTGTGTGTGTGTGTGTGTGTGTGTGTGTGTGTGTGTGTGTGTGTGTGTGTGTGTGTGTTTGTTTCTCTGTTTGGAGCTGGGTGGAGTCCCTGCTGCCTGTATTCTCTCCAGCACACCTGCAGTCCATCAAACCCATCACTACTCAACTGCAACAACACAAGAAGCCTTTTCAGTCCACTCTTCGCCAGATCATCTGTGACCCTTTGTGCTACAATGTGTGGCTCTAATTTCCTGATGTCTGGATGTTTTCTCTGCACAGAACTGCACAGCTCCAGACACCTTCTCTGCTCCACTGTTTACCATCCTCTGGATCTTTCTGTCAGCCGGTCTCCCAGGACTCCCCTGCAAAAGAGATTTGTAATCTCAGTGGGACTTTCCTGGATAAATAAAGGTCAAATTAAATAAATAAATAAATACAACTATACTATACTATAGGTGCACACTCTGCGACCCACTAAGAACAAGCCTGCGATCTACATATGGGTCCAGACCCACCAGTTGAGAAGGCCTGATCTATTCTTAATGATATTTTCTGCCTTTACATTTGATGTATTAGCTTAATAGGTTTTTACAAAAATCACTTCAGAGATAAAACCCTGTAGCAGTATTAACAATATTCAAAGTTTGCGTCCTCTTTTTTCCGTCCACACAATGATAGAAGATGGAATAATAAAAGGCCTACTGTAGGCAACTTAAAAACCCAAAGTTATCAACATAACAAAAGGAGGCTCAAATGGAGAACTTGGAAATGAGTTAACCTAATACCTCAATGAAACAAAAGAACTAAATACAACCACCAAACCTCTAACAGTAAGTCTAACAGATACCTGAGGTGAGTGCCGTGTGGAGTGATTTAATGATATATGAAACTTCCTTTCTTGTGCTCGAACAACATCGAATAATGGAGCACACATTAGTGTAATCTAATAGTGAGTGCTCTAATTGGGGCGTGAAAGTGTGTGTGCTCCCTCCCTGACACTCCTCCAAGCGTCTGCTGCAGGTTGTTAAACCGGTGAGAGCTGTGAACTGCATTTCTTTGCCACAAGTCCCCAATTAAGGTTCTGCCCACACGGCCATAAAACAGTTAGTGCAATCATTGAGCGGCTGTTAGATTTAACACTCTTAAGAGTTCATTAGGAGCTCCATACACCGCTGCTGCTGCAGGAGGGTCATTAACATACAGCTATTAAAACCACTGCAGGGCTTTTGAGTGCTTTTAATGAACAGCTCTTTGGCCATTGTGCTCTATTCAATTGCTCTGAGGTTTCACACTTATTGCACAAACATTTTTATTGTCATAGGAGTAATTGTGTTAGCTACAACCCAATCTTATTAATGCTAATATACTGTATAATCACAGTCTTTCCTTTTAAACACATCACATTTTACACATGTTGATGGCCAAGGCCGAATGTACACGCTGTGCTGTATCCCCCTGAAAAACTGTTTTGGTGTGATGTTCCTAGTAACATGACGAGTGTGTTCAATGTTCATATCACTGACCTTACTTGGGAGTCAAAGGTCAATTAGTAATATCACATGCTATATTTACATTTACATTTATTAATTTAGCTGACGTAACCTGAACCCCCCGCCAACCCTCACCCATATAATGATTTATCAATATATTTTATCATCAGGCCACATTTGTTGAATCAGTGTACAAGCAGCTGCTCAGAACCAGCTGCTCTAGATGTTATTCATCATCAGACAGGGAGTAATAGCATAATAACATATTCCACTGTAATGGTTGGAGCCTATAGTCCTGGGCCTGATGGGTGTCCAAACATTTTACTGTGAGTCAAGATTACTCAGATACACTGGTCTATTTGGTCTTGCCACTGTTTGATTTAACATTGGACAATTATTTTGAGGCAAGACGTAAATGTCACATGGAAGAGCACAACATTAATGTGTCACTCCAGAAATGAAAACACTTTATTGTAATGACCAATACCATTACAGATATTATACACATGTTCAGGATTTTTGTTTTAATAAGTCCTGTTTGTGCACCTCTTGACTCTTTTGTAATGTATTTCTAGTTTGCTCTGCTTTATTCATCTTTTTTAAAGGTTTTTCAGTTGTTTTGCCTTTGTGCTTTTGCTTTTTGTCATTAGTGATCGTATTTGCTATGATCCTTAAATATGGAGCATTACAGTGACAATAGACCTATACAAATACAAGCACTGAGCGCTCCGATATTAAGCACCCACGTCTTCACAAGCCTGTCACGGGACTGTCCACAGTCTTGGTGGAGCAGAGGGTGAGGGGACATATCTGTCATCTAAACAAGCCAACATCAAAGCTGAGCTGGTGTTAAGGCCATGTCACACCTCTGCTCTCTGCTCGTGATAATCCCCAAGTCAAGTGACAAAAGTCCAGAAGTGAATCTAATCAAAGTTCTGAGGAGCGGGGCACTTCAATGGGAGAGCCTATGGAAGCAGTTTTCTGCCACAAGAAACCTTTCAAAATAATAACTTACTAAGTCTAACCTGGCTTCTTAAAATCACAACTTTGGCTTTCTTCACACTGGCCTCAAAAGTGGCCCTGATTACGTTTATTAATGTTAGTATCTCAAGTCAAGTCAGGGACACTCTTTTAGAAAATGTCTAATCCAGCACAGACCACAGAGAGATAAAAACCTCATGTGCACAGTACATAGTTTAAAAGTTGTGTATGGGTTTGTACTTTTTAGCTGAGGCCCCAGAAGTCTTGAGAAGTGGCTCTGCTTGTAACACTGACAGGAAAGTGACAGTTCATATGGTTTCTCTGTTAATTTGGACCTAAAAGATGACATTACACCAGTAACAAACAAGTACAGCTGTCATCATTTATAGCAAATCTTCTGGTGTTGCTTTTAGTAATTCAAGCTCCTCACCTCCCTCTGTCTGGTCTTTTTAGTACAAACTGTAATAAAAGTCTGTTTGTCCCTGAAACAGTCCAGAACAGTTCAGGGACAAACCTGGGTCAACAAAGCTTTCTCCTGAGTGCAGCAGTGACTCCCCCTGGTGGAAGGAACTGGAAGGAATCTCATCGAACGATGCAAGGTTTTTCCTAAACTCTCTCCTGAAAGAAACTCACAACTTTTATATTTCAGCCTGACACAATGCGGTTTAATGACAGACAGTCACTAAACTATCAGAGAAGAGCTGTGATCAAAGCTCTTTAGTCCAAACTCTACAGCTGACATATGAGAGCATGTATGAAAACAAATCTGAGGCTCGTCATGTTTATGGGAAACTGTATCCAAAGAGTTTTATATTTAGTGTCCAATAGAGCGGAGCAGTCCGTTTGATTGGCACCGTCTCTGTCCACTGAGTGAGAGGGAAGAGATAGGACCAAACACACTCAAACTGCGCATTTGGAGAATAAACCAGTCAGATATATACCAGAAATACTGTTTGAGACTGAGTAGGAAATAGAAGTGGGCAGAGAGGAGCCAGACCTAGACTTGGACCTGAGTGTTCCGGGCCATGTCGGACTGTGAGGGGCTGTCTGTGGGTAAGAATACTGTCTGTGTGCTCATCTGTTACAGAACTCTGCAGAAGGTCTGCTCTGAAACCTGTCCCAGTCCAGGTCCATTGAGTCTTAAATTAGTTCTTGTCTTAGTTTAATCCTGGTTTAGTCCTGTTTAGGCCATGTTTAGTACAAGCTTTAGCCCTGGTTAAGTACTGCCTGGTCAAGGGAAAGTAATTTAACTCTTTAAATCCACAGTGGTAATGACTTTGTTACAGCAGCTCTAAGATACTTTTAGAAACAGTAGTTCAAATGAAGTTCAAATAAACAGATTTACCTTTATAGAAAATATAGAATAGTATACATGTATAGTATAGGCTACACTATAAAACAAGAGGATCACTGAAAAAAATCAAAGCTCAAGTTTCCTGGGGCTTGAACTCTTTCAAGCTTTCAAGATGAAGACCAGGCTTATTTCTATAGCACAGTATGATTCAAGTGCTTTACAGAATGAAAAAGTGCAGCGTGGCAAAGGTTACACAAAAATAACCTTGTCTCCATGTTAAAGAGCAGGGGAAAAACTTGAAACATGGTGACTTTTCCTACAGTGGCCCAAAGATCAAAAAACGTGAGATACAATGTCAGTTTATATATTTATAAAATCTCTAAAGCAACAGGGTAGAACTGTTGTCTCAGGGTCACTTTGGACTCAGCAGCAGTCAAATATGTCCTGAGTCTAGTCTTGGTTTTGCCCTCGTCTTAGAGATGGTTAATTCCAGCTCTGTCCTTAGCGCTGATTTAGTCTTTGTTTAGTTCCAGTTTTTGTGCTGATTTCTTTATTTATGTGTTTATGGTAAATGGTAAATGGTGTGCCTTCTGAGGCACCCAAAGCACTTTACATGATGCTTCTATTCACCCCTGGGGCAGAAAGAGAGGGGGGAACCGCCAACGGTTCGATAGGAAGACCACCCTGCCACTGAGCCACTGTGCCACTGCGTTTAGTCTCTAGTCTTGGTTCTTGATAAAGTCCTAGTTCAAGTTCAGGTCATGTTTGCCAAGGTTTGGTCCTGCATGGTCTAGTTCTGAACCTTGTCCTTGTTTTAGTCCTGGTTAAGTCATCTTGTAGACCTGATTTAGACTTTGTTTAGTCAGGGTCTTGTCCTCGCTGAGTCCTGGTCTAGAGCTGGCTTAGTTTTGGTTTTGTTAAAGCAAAACTAAGTAACATTTTCATCTTCATAACTAGTTTTCCAAGTCCTTACGATGGTTAATTGACTTGTAGTGTTGTGTTTGTAGCATGCACTATCCTCCTCTGGTGCATCTGAGCTGAAAACAGCACTTGCAAGTTGAGCTGCCACTGACCCGACGCAAGTCTCGGGTCATGTTCACGTTCACGCGTGAGTGACAAATTGCTTTACGGTAATTCATTATACACATAGCAACCTCCCGCAGTATCATGAGCGTATGATCTTGCTTAAATCTTTATTTCATCATCAGTCATGGCAAAGCCACCAAAAAGACAAAAGAAAACTTTTCTCCGAAGATTCTAAGAAGAGAAAACGTCAGTTAGACCGAGAGAGAGAGCTCGTTCTAGAGTCAACCTTGGCCAAATTTTACAGACTGGCGTCAGATCAAACAAAGCAAAGGACTCAAAACCGATTTCAAATGTGGCTTTTATGTTGTTGAACTTGTAAGATAAGTAAGACTTTAAGTTAAAGCTACTGTTATGTGACATTTTTTTGGCTTACGGCTTGCAGAGATGCTAGCATGCTATGTTACTACACGGTGAGAAGTGTTAATTTACAGGCTTTATGTGAGACAACAGCAGTCGAACAGTAGTTTCAATATTATACTAAATGCACCAAGTATTGTTTAAAATAGCATCAGCAACTGGCTTCACTTTAGTTTAGACCCAATGCAAGATTTCACAAGGCCACTCAATAGTTCTGACAATAAAATGTTCAATAACTTAGATGCCAAAATAATAATGTGAGAGAAAATATTTCAGAAGTCATTTTTTTTTAAATATAACGTTTTGACAGTGAATAAAACAATGTATATATTATGACTTTATAAAACACTCTCTAAAATGACCCACCTATCGAGGTTTTCATTTCTTCTACTGTATTTACCGTTTCTTTTTGCAAAACTAGTGCATTGGTGGAGTTTTTACAACAGTGTGATTCACTCAAGGAAGCTGTAGGGGGAGCTGCGCAAATCTTACTTAGTTCTGCTTTAAGCTTTAGTGCAGTTGCGTCACACTCTTTTTTGAGTTCACAATATGGCTTTGATGCTATTTTGCTAGTGATAAAGTAGCTTACTTTCACTGCTGCATCACAGACTTTGTTTCCTCCGATCTGCCATCCACTGTTCAGTTCTGTGTCTCAGTCTTGTGTCAGGTCCGCTACTTCCAGTGGACAAATTAGGAATAGCAGTTCCTGTAATTAAAAATTTGCAGTGAAATTTTCTCACTTTCCAAAAATAATCCCACAGGCCGTGTTTTGGCTCATGGGCCACATGTTTTACACCTCTGCTTTAGTGTTTGCATTAGTCCTTGTCTCCTGGTCTGTCCTGGTTCAGCTCAGATTCTCTGTTGTGGAATGATAGTTCTGGGTTCAGTCTTGGATCAGTGCTTGGTTTTGTGTTTAGAGTTCTAGTTTTCTCTAATCCTGTTTTTGAGCTGGGTTCCTGTTTGAGGAATTAAATTTAAAAATCTATGAGGCGGCTTTATTTGGCAGGTGTGTGGGACCTGAAAAAGAAAGATAAAGTCCAGACCACACAGTGCTTCTGTATCTGTGCATACATCTGCAGGTTTCCACAGATTTCTGCCTCAGTTTACATTCCCCTCTCAGTCCTGCTCTGGGACACTCACTATGAAAGTATTCAGCTGGAGACTGGAGCTGCTGCAGACTGAGGCCTTATAAGGAAACGAGCAGTGATTTCCTCTCACTTAACAGAAATAATGCAGATCAGGGCTGAGATAAGAGCTAAGGAGATGGAGCTGAATACTCAATAAGAGATTGTTGGAGGAGGACTTTACCTTCAATTATAACTCTCCATAATTCGAGCTATGGTACTAGTGATTTTATATAATGGTGTATGTAAGAAAAGAAAACAGACACAAGTATTATTCACTGATAAGGATGTTGTACCGACAGAGAGCTAAAGCACTCCTGACCTGAGCCTGATCTGTTATTGTAGTTCCTCAAGTATTTGAGTAAACTTTATTACTGTGTATAACAATATAGCATAACTGTCAGATGATTGTAGTTGTTGATCCTGTGTCTGGCCCTGCAGGTGTATTTAATAATGAGTGCTGAGCATTTATTAGATCAAATAGAATGCATGCAGTGCTTGTGTTTATACCATGAAATTGTTCAAATGCACATTTGTGCTGGTTGACTTTAAACACTGACCATTGACTGAGTCCATGACATTATTTACATTAGTAATGGCTTTAAACATAACTTTCATTAAACAATGTTGTGACTTTTTGAATAAGTATTGAGCAGAGAGTACCTCGTCTAACTCTGTTTTGGCTCCGCTCTCCATGAGCGTCCTGATGACAGCACTAACAGTGTGTACTGCCTCACTCTCCTGCTCTGGTCCAGCTCTCAACTTCTTTCATGTCTGTTTATCTTCGGAACTTCCTGTTTGTCTACAGTCTCTATCTTCTATCTTATCAATCCAATGCCACAGCAAATGTGCTACTCCATACTCCAGCTTTAATCCAACCATGCTTGGATTGACAAGATAGAATATAGAAACTCCAGACAAACTAACTGGATTAAAGCTGGAGTATAGCTTTTTTCATATTCTGCCTGCTGCACTGTTAACCAGATAAAGTGTATAGACCCTAACTTTGGCAGAAACTGAATGACTCACCCACAATCTATACCAGAAATCACTTGGCAGTTGAAAATTGGAATACAGTTGGCATAGTTCAAATTTTTTCACAACAGTAAATAAAAAGCTTATCCACTCCGTCTTATTCCAGCACCAAATGAGAACATTATTTTTCAAACAGTAATTACTTCTATAAACAACACAATGCTCTTTTAAATAGGAAATATTTGTACTTTTAGCTTATTTTCACTGTAATTGGTTTAGCACTTACTGCCCAACTCTAAACACTTTTGCCAATTTGTTGATTCTGATAGGGTTAGGGAGATAATACTAATAGTAACTGATATACCATGTATAATAACTGAAATGTTCCTCTCAAAGTTGCTGACTCATTTCTTTATAGTTGTTTGTGCCATTGCTATATTGTATAAAAACATTTTGATCGATCAACATGAAACAGTAGACAAGACTGCCAGTGCTGTTTGGCTGGTGCTCTTGTGTTCACGTTCAGTGTGAGTTAGATCACATCATTGAATGTTTAACTCCTTCATGTTTGCTGTCAGTCAGCTGTGTGTTTCAAACCAAGTGCAAAAATGCTAAATTTCTGATAAAAGTCATGTGAAGTATTATTTAATTGTAAAATGATATACATATATTGTAAGACCACCATCAGGCCAGACAGATCTATTTTGCATTTACACTTTTTGTCCTGTAGATGGCAGTGTTATTGAACAAAAGCGGGGACTAGGGTCAAAAGGTAGAGGCTCAGCCTGATTAGTCCTTTTAAATCAAAAGAAAAGTGCTTATGTGAGAAATAAAATGACAAAATCTGAACATTAATAGTCAGTGATGTGAGGAAAGAGGAGAGACAAATTAAAAATAATGTAAGTGACACAGAGCTGGTGCACTCGAGAATATTTCTGTTAAGTGGATGATGATGCAGGGTGTGTATAAGTGAGTTAATGATGATGATTGTATATCCATCCATTTATCCATTTTCTTCCGCTTATCTGGGGCAAGGTCGCAGGGGCAGCACTCCCAGAGCCTCCTTAGCTGGCTACTCTTGATGTGGAGGAGCAGCCGCTCTACTCTGAGCTCCTCCCGAGTGTCCAAGCTCCTTACACTATCTCTAAGGGAGCGACCAGCCACCCTGCAGAGGAAACTTATTTTAGCCGCCTGTATCCAGGAAATTGTCCTTTCGTTCATGACCCACAGGTCAGACCTAAGTTTTTGCCTCCACAACCACCCAGGCTCCAGTCCGCTTGGTCCGCCGTTATCCAGTCTGCAGCCCGGTAGGTCTTCTTCTTCAGCTTGACAGCATCCATTACTTTCAGTGTCCACCACCGGATTCGGAAATTGCCGCCTTGACAGGCACTAGAGACTTTACGGCCACAACTCTGAGTGGCCACATCGACAATGGAGGTGGAGAACATGGTCCACTCGGACTCAATGTCTCTAGCCTCCCTCGGGATCTGGTCGAAGCTCTGCCGGAGGTGGGAGTTAAAGATCTCTCTGACAGGGGACTCAGCCAAACGTTCCCAACAGACTCTCATAATACAGTTGGGTCTGCCGCATCTATCCAGCTTCTCCCACTGCCATCAGATCCAACTCATGTATTGATTAGTTGACTCTCTTTACCCAAGTGTCCAAAACATACGGCCGGAGCTTAGACGAAACGAAGTCGATCATCGATCTCCGGCCTAGGGTGTCCTGGTGCCACGTGCACTGATGGACACCCTTATGCTTGAGCATGGTGTTCGTTATGGGCAAACTGTGACTAGCACAGAAGTCTAACAGAACACCACTCGGGTTCAGATCCAGGTGGCCGTTCCTCCCAATCACGCCCCTCCAGGTGTCACTGTCGCTGCCCACGTGAGCGTTGAAGTTCCCCAGTAGAACGATGGAGTCCCTGCTCGGAGCACTTTCCAGCACCCCTCCCAGAGACTCCAAGAAGGCCGGGTACTCTGCACTGCTATTTGGCCCGTAAACACAAACAACAGTGAGACCCAAAATTACAGGGAAGCGACCCTCTCGTTCACCGGGGTGAACTCCAACACATGGCGGCTGAGCTGAGGGGCAATGAGCAAGCCCACACCAGCCCCCCGCCTCTCACCGCAGGCAACTCTAGTGTAGTGGAGAGTCCAGCCTCTCTCGAGGAGTTGGGTTCCAGAGCCCAAGCTGTGGGTGGAGGTGAACCCGACATTTTCTAGTCAGTATCTTTCAACCTCCCACTTAAGCTCAGACTCCTTCCCCACCAGCGAGGTGACATTCCACGTCCCTAAAGCCAGTGACGTCAGCCTCCATCTGTGACCTGAATGTGATGACACAGGCTGGGCTCTGCTGATGCTACACCTTTTTCTCACATAAACAGGCTGTTGCAGCTCATTTATCACAGCTCTGAGTTGCTCCCTCTGTCAGTGTGTGAGGTATATACTGCTGCATTTGTATGAAAGGAAACTGCAGCAGGCGGATTATTTCCTTGCAGTTTATTTTAGGCTGTATTGATTGTAGAGTGAGGGCATGTGACTTTGGAGAGAACAGCAGAGGAGAAAGTACAGGAAAGAGGAGGCACAAGAGCAGAAGAGACTCTGGAATATTCCTGCAAATGTTGCCTGATTTATTTAACAATATTACATTTCAGAGTCATGATGTGAGTATGAAATAGGCCTTCTATTATTATTATTATTAGGCCCGAGCCGGTGATGACCGGGAGGGCCTATTGTTTTTGCTCGGATTTTTTTTTTTTTTTATCTTTATTGTGACCAAATGATCCTAAATTTGACCCAGTGAACATGCACAAAAAGTCATTTTTATTGGTCCCAGACTTCAAGCTCGGCGAAAATGTTATGTTTTGAAGTCAAAAAAAACGAAAAATGACTCAGTGGCGACCCCTACAAAATCAAAATACATTGGGCCTTTGGAAAGTGAAAGTAAGTTTTTTTCAACGCAGAAAAATGAAACTTGGTACATCCATAGGACACCTCAGGGCAAACAGAAAAGTCAATGACAGTCACACCCTAAACTTAACAGGAAGTCCGCCATGTGGGGTGAAACGCATGGCCACTAAAATCGCACTTTGCGCAAAAGATGCAAATCATTGTGTTTTAATCTAAATGGCCCCAAATTTGGTGAGTATCATCTAGACACATGTGCCAACCAAAGTTGTGACTTTATTGTTGATATCTTATCGGGTATGGGTGTGGCAAGCCTGTAACGAGGTGGCCATTTTTGTGAAAATAAAACGTCTCTTAACTCCTCAAACGCCTTCTCGGATCGAGTTGGACCCAAAAAGGCGTTTGTGCACATTCATGACCTGAACACAAAGATATGTAAATAAAAGGGTTATCTTTAGAAATGGCTCTCCAGCGCCCCCTACAAACTTATAATGGGACCCAAGAATTTAGTTTGTCATAGAGACATAAAATTTGGTACACACATCTCTTATGTCATGACGAGCATAAAAGCCAATGACAACCACCCCCTATCTATAAATGTGTTGCCATAGCAACGTCCCAAATATGTGGAAAAAGTCAATGGGAAGTGAAATTTTTAGTTTGTCGTAGGCAAATGAAACTTGGTACACACATCCAGTATGGGCTTATGAACAAAAAAGCCAAAGGGGACCACACCCTATCACACACGGGAAGGCGGCCATTTTAAATTGAAAATGTGAACCGACTTAGAATACAACCTCTCTTAAAAAACAACAGAAAATAGCTGCTTCATTCCACAGACACCAAACTTGGGCAAAATGAGCTAAACACATGTGTGTAAAATAGACAGGCGTTTTTCTTGTCGTTTTTGCTCGAGTTATATTTTTTTTATTATAATTTGGTATATATATTTTTTATTATAATTTTTCTGAAAAATGATTTTCAATTTGACCCAGTGAACGTGCAACTAAAAGTCATTTTTATTGGTCCCAGACTTCAAGCCCGGCAAAAATTTATGTATTTGAAGTCCCCGAAAAAAAATATGAAAAATGACTCAGTGGCGACCCCTAGAAAAGTCAAAATACATTGGTTCTATGAAAAATGAAAGTAAATTTTTCCAATGTAGAAATACAAAACTTGGTACATCCATTGGACACCTTAGGGCAAACAGAAAAGTTTATTACAGCCATACCTTAAACTTAACAGAAAATCTACTATGTTGGGTGGAATACATGACCACCTAAATCGTACACTTTGTGCTAAAGGGTTTTCATATAAACAGCTCCAAATTTGCTTTAAAGCACGACATGCAATCCTCCGAATATATGTGTCCCCACGGTCTCAAGGGAGGCGAGGGCCTTTATCGCCGCTTGCGGCTTTAATTATTATTATTATTATTATTATTATTATTATTATTATTACCACAATTTTATATAGAGCTTTTTCAGGGACGTAAAGGCACTTTACATATCAATTATTCATTCACTCCACATTCACACACTGGTGATGGTACGCTGTAACCACAGATGCCCTAGGGCAGACTAACAGAGACGTGGCAGCCATTCCGCGCCTACGGACTCTCCAACCATCACCAAATACATTTACATTCTCACACAATCATACAAGGCTTATATTAGCTTTGACAATAACAATAAAAATCAGTCGGTAATATGGCGAGCTGTGAGTGGTTTACTTTCAGCCAGTGGCGTCGGCCTTCTTCCCCTCTCTTCAAATTTGGTACTAGCGTAACGTTGAGTGAGCAGATCTCTCTTGGCCAGAGTTAATTCTAGGTGTGGCTGCTCTGAGTGAGTCTTTAATGCATCCTAAGCTGGACTACCTTAGACAACTTTATTTACATAGCACAAATTACAACCAAAAGTCATCTCAAGGCAGTAATATGTCCCCGGACAATTAGTTTAGAGACAGACCCAGCAGACAAGGAGAGTGGCCGTCTGTCAGGACCAGCAGAGGTGAGAGGACAGGACAGAGAGATAAGGAGCAGACAGTGACTGGTTGTCCAATATTGAGACAGAGACTCCTGCAGAAAGACTTCTCTTCATCTCCAGATGGAGAAGGGTTAGGGTTAGGGTTAAGAGGGACAAAGGGACAAGTTAAGAGGGACAAGGGGTTAGGGTTAGCTCCTTCTCCTCAGGGACAAGTTAAGAGGGATAAAGCAAGAATTAGGTTACAAATACTCCAAATAATAACTACAGTATGAGAAAGAGGAGAAGAAATGGAGAAGGAGACCTAGATTAAATTAAAACACCTAAACACTGAAAGAAATCTCACAGAAGCATCAAACCAATAAACTTCAGTGCCTCCTTTAGTCTACTTCTAACCTCGGTGTCAGCACATCATATCTAATCATTGCTGAAGCATTTCACATCCGAGATTTAGATTTTGATCCAATATAAATGATGATGAAGTAAAGCGCTCACAATGGACTGAAGTGGACTCAGAAGGACATAATCCATAAAGTGGCTTACAATGAGTTAATTGGAGAACAAAAAGACACACTGAAATATAATTGGACAAAAAAACATAAAAAGATCAATCTTAAGCAAGACTTAGGGAAGGAGGTAGTTTTTACACAAGCCCAGGTCAAACCATGGATCAGTCTGAGGTGATCCCTACAAAGTGGGCTAAAAGATAAAGGCTTAAACGTTTTCACCCCTGGACAGCCGTGTGCTTTCACAGCGAGTGTTCAGTCAGAGTAAAGTGGGAGAGATCTTCAGGAAATGGGGGGAGGGTGAACATGGGTGTTTCTGCAGCGAAGTCAGATGTGATTAACGTAGCGGCTGCTCGAGAGAACACAGAGCTCCGTGCGATGGGATGTGAGATGGTGGTGTCCTGGTTCAGAAAGTGAGTTCCAACGAGCTGCTGTTTATTGCTTTAATACCATGACAGCAAATATGCATAGACTCCTGTTACAACTCATTAACATATAGATTAGATAATAATAGTAATGACTGTGTTTATAAGCTGTGCGTCCTCTTCAAGTGCCATCATCAGTGAGAGGGGTGAGGTAAGGCAGGAGCCTGAGATGAGACAACTGAGACCTTCACTGTTCAAAACTGTTGTCTCTATGAGCCTATGTTGTCTCTGTAGGCTCATTTCAGTGTGCAGAATTTGGGCCGGTTTTACCGGGAAATCATCCTGGATGTGACGTGGTGTGCGCTCCTGTGTACAGCTCTAACTTTTTAGTATAGCCGCCATGACAGCCAGCGAGATTAGCGAGCGTTTATATATCACGATGAACTCTGCGAGCAACAAAAAATAAACGGGCCTCTAGCACAGCCCAGACATAAAAAAACAATGCTTTATTGAGCGAGGCCCGCAGAGGAAAACAGGAGTGTGACCGACTGACGTCTGGGGAAGAGTGAACATAGGCAGAGTGGAGAGAACTGCGGTCTAATTTGGGTATGAATACAAACCCTGAGCTTGCTTTTTTATTGAAAAGGTAAGACATCATTACAGACCATATATAATCTATTGTGGTGTTTTGTTTTCAGTTGTGTAATGCTAAATAACGATAGCGTGCTTGTAAAACGGGGATGCTAAGCAGCTAACATGAACAATCATTCAAAATAACTTACTGTCTTGTGAATTCTGAGAAATCTGAGTGAATTATGACCCTCACTACAGAGGCTTATGAATCTGATACATTTACTCTCTTGGCTTTTCAAATTATTTTTTCAAATGTCTTTACAAAACAGCTAATGCTAACTCTGTGGCATTTTCGGGTTACACTTTGCCAGGGATTCTTTTCTTCTTGACTTCCGTTGTATGTAGCCAGAATGTAATATAGGATGTAATTGTTATCACAGCCCATCTAATGCTAACTCTGCCACATTTCTGGCATTGGTTGTCTCCTTATATTTACTGTGTGTGATCCAAAGTACAACATACAATAGCACTTAGACTAAATTCAATATATTTTAGGGTATTGTGGTGAGGTGTACTGCACCACGTCAGCAGCGAGCACGAGATGCCAGCATGCTCCTCTGGATGTGGGAAGCTCTGACAAAGAGGTCATACCATCAGGTTCTGCAGCACGAGGCCCTGTCACAGACTGGACTCAACAGACGTGTCTGAAGGATACATTATTTGTTAGTTTTGTTAGTATATTTGTTAGTATATGCCAGAGCTGAATGTGTGAATAAGGAATATTTATGCAACATTATCAACACAATGAAACAACAACATAATAATAATACTAATAATAATGTTATTATTACAGCACTAACGTGTCCACACAGTAAAAGTGGCCAAAGACTTCAACTACATCCCTCGGCTGCAGAGCAGAATTTTGGGGAATCGTCTAAAGAATCTGTATAAACAGCAGCTGTAACTGTGCCTGAAAATGGAACAACAAGCATTGTTTTGATTACAGAGGTTTATGAGAGTGTGTGAGAATTTCTGTAGATATATGACCTACCTGCCTCTGTGTGACAGCTCCAGCTCCTGCTCTCAGGCGCGAGCTTAAAACTCCTGGAATACAATCAGTGTTGGTCATCTTACTTTAAAAAAGTAATTAGTTACAGTTACAAATGACTTCTCCCAAAAAGTAATTGAGTTAGTAACTCAGTTACCACATTGTAAAAGTAACTCAGTTACTCAGCAAAGAAACTGAAGTTATTTTTTATGTTCTATAAGGGTATTACGTTCTATAACAGCTTAAATATCAAAGATGTTTAAATTAACTGATTGAAGCATAAAAACACTATATATAGTATTTTAGAATATTTGGTATTTATTTCAACTCAATAGATGCAGTCTGCCATATGACATACATAGAAATAAAAACATATAAAAATAAATATTAAAAATAAAATTCAATGGCAAAATTAAGTCACACAAATGTAAACTTGTGTAAAAAGAAACAAAGGGAGACCTGGCCATTAAGTAGTGCACATCCCTGTACCTGTAAATTATTGCACAATAAACAAAACACAATCCAACTCTCTGTAGATTAACATGTTGTTCATTCTCAAAGAAAATGAATAATACATTAATCTATTCTAAAATACTCCTCATCTAACAACTAAACCAGTGGTTGTTGCTGACACGTAAAATCGAGCGTTGCTTGTTTTAACAGTGGCTCTGTCTCCTTCACTGGAACTCACGCAGCTGCCTTTGGGGTTAGCAGCAGCAACAAGTGTCGTGTTAGCATGTGTTGATGTGAGGTGCTTCATAAGATTTGAGTTACTTGAGGCAGACGTGGATAAAGTCTTTTTTCCTGGACATAGCATGTTACAGAAACATTCTTGCTTTTAATTTCAATTAACGAGAAGTAGTGCCGGTACTTCCAGTTCGAGAACTCTACCTTTGAATTTCCCCGGCTCCTCGCCATTGTCGCTGACGCTGTCTTGTGTTTAGTGGAAGTCAGAGCGCGCAGTGAGACTACGTGAGCAGGGCACCGCCCACACACCCCCGCTCTCTCCAGCAGCAGCTGATGTGTAGCCAAAGCATGACACCTCGAGCTTTATTCAACCAAATTACCGTTACTGAAAAATTAATGCTGTTAGTAACGCCGTTATACTCTAACGCCGTTACTTACAACACTGAATACAATAAAAATAAATTACATCTTATTGAGCTTAACTTCCTGTACGAGGATTCTGAATTCTGAATGACACTAACAATGAAATAAACAATGATAAGCTGAAATGATACAGCAAGGTTACCTTTATGTTGTCTCAAACTAATGAACAAAACTAATTTAGTACAGTTATGGTACATAGAAAGTGCAGCTGTTTAGACTTTAGTTGACCAGATAAAAATGAAGTGCTCCAACATTTGTGCAAAGACTCGACAAAATAACAGTAATAGTAACATGTACAGTATCCTGTCTGGTATAAGTTGTGATTAACTTATTATCCTGCTGAGACTGCGGGCCTAGGTGAAAGCTACTCGAGTTAGCTGCTCAGCTAACTTTAGCCATTTTAGACAAACGTCACATGCAGTTGATAATATATAACATAGTTTACTCTCAATAAAGTTTGTCAAACAATAAACCTGCAGAAGTGTAACTTTTCTTACCTTCTCTGTAAATGTCGAAGTCCTGTGAACAGCTGTAGCAGGCTGTCTCTTGCTCCTGTTACCCAGTCGTGCACGCGTGCGCTTGTACGTGCACAACTGGGACAGCGAGCAGGACACTGGCTGCAGTTCTCCTAACGGCCACTGGTGTCAGTAACTGTGTTTTTCTGAAAGTTACGCAATGCCCCTTTAAACTGTCGAGCACAAGCAATGAAGTAGCACCAGTCATACAATGTGAACAGTTGTGCCTCAAACTGTGCTCCTTATCCCCAAAAGGTGTACTCTACTCGTGGGGCACTTTGACCAGGGTTTCTAAGTTTGTGGTCAACTTTCCAAAAGGTGGAGCAAAGCACTGTAGTCTGGTGATTGGACTACACCATCAATAGTCCTCACTCTGGTGAGAGGAAATAGATAAGATAGATTTTTTTTAATTATAAAAATGTATCTTGTAATAAAAGAGAAAACATGATAACTGTTCCAAAATATAGTGATTATTAGCAGCAGCTGTTTCCAGCTTAAACAGATTTGGCGTCTTACAGCGCTCGCTCCGTCAATTAACAACATTGCATTTATTGTCTGTGCATTACATTAAACACAAGCAGAACTTGTGGCATTAAACAATGAGTATATTTTCGTAAAGTGAGGGACATCGGTGCAGCTCAGAATTGATGAATGATCAGAAAGTTTCAGCTTCCAAAGACACAGTGAATGAATCTTAGCGTGAATGGTTGTCTGTAAGTGATTATTTGTAAATTAGTTCTCAGCTCAGCTGGACAACCGCTGTATGTCCATTCATTGACCACTATCCCATTTTTTAAAATCTACCTATGCCTTATCACAAAAGTCATTGTATCTGTATGATATCACTAATAAATCAGTAATCATACTCTGCATGTTGCTAGAATTTATGTTATTGTGGCTTAAACACATTTATGGAAATTTGTAAGGACCAAACCATGGTACATTACTGCTTCTTTTCATAAGAATACACTCCTGTGATATGATGCCACTACAGTGTAAAAGTGTAATGCTGTCGAGAGGCTTAGTGCTGTTTGTTGGGATTGAGCTCAGAAAGCAGATGCTGGAGCAGGACTGCACAGAACACTCCCCACAGCCTCAGGATTAGGAGCTATTTCCAGCCCAAAAGCAGATTCTCCACACTCACGTGCCCCGCTCCCCCCTCTCTCTTTCTTAAGTCAGGGCTTCTTCTCACTCTTAAAGCTCTGACAGTCAGCTGCTCAATCTGTCTGCTCCTTAAGTCACCAGACACTGTCACCACTGCACACCTTCAGCATGTTATTACAGAGTGTTACATTGTTGAGTCACACGGAGTCTGCACTGTAAATAGTTTAATCAAGCAACAGCCATGTAAAAGCTGCTGTGGAAATGGATCTCATCAAAATGAAACCCTGATCCAACTCCAGGAGAGCACTGGGACATCCTTTCAGCATCAGAATAAATCACAAAAGAAAAGAGGCAGGAATGTGACTTAAGACCAATGCGACCAATGCAATTCTACACCAGAGCTGTGGCACTGGAGGGTTAAGATTCTTGCCCAAGGACACAAAGACAGTACAAAGGGGGAGAGCGGGAATTAAACCACCACCAACCTTCTGGTTATAGGACAACCTCTCAACCACTGAGCCCCTGCTCTCATAGTTAATACAACCATCCTTAATAAGATACTGGTTAGATTGGACGTGTAGTGTGGACTTAGTGCAGAAAAATGTGGAATATTGCACCATATATTTAATGCTTTGTACCTTTAGGATTCAACACTGTCCGTTCAGACTGGAGCTGACTTGTGAACAAAATGTTGTCCTCCAGAAAAAGTGGGTCACATTTGTTCCACATACTTTCCTGACAACATTTTAAACAAGGCAGCTGGTGGATTTTAGGGTTTAACTAAACACTGCACATTTTTCAAATTGCAGAAATATAAATTTTGAAACCGTGCTTTCTTGAAGCCCCGTATTCTGTTTTTTTCAAGAAAGCGAAAGTCAGAGTGTCGGTTATCTATGAATGTTTGGCATCACTATAATTGTACAGTATGAAGATACAATTACATAAGTATAAAGTAGGTCAAAGGAATTGTTCTGGAAAAGTGAGTGTCTTGTGGGCATACTGCAAACGGGTGGGTTATTGTTTCATTCATTCATTCATTATACCATCTCTCCGTCAGCCCCTTAAGGTGGTTTTGTTGTCTTTACAAAAACGCTGGCTTTCTGAGAATCAAATGTAATGGTCTACATGAATAGATCAAAAACAGAGCACTGCACCATAATAACTTTTCATCTCAAATATTTGTTGTTGCTGTTTTTACTGAGCGTTAAGGAGAGTTTTGAACTTTCGCAAAAACTGTTTAGGAACCCCCAAAAATTCCTCAGTTGGCAGTATTGTACAAAATCTTCAAAGCATCATCCCAGCACACTGCAGAACTCTGAATTACAAAGCTATGTGGCATCACCTGTTCTTTTACTCCACAGCTCTAGTCTCACAGCTGTACCTAGAGGCCACTTTGTGATTGGTTTTAGAACACAGAGATGTCTTTCTCAATCTGGGAAAATTCATATTACTTTAATGATTTTATATATATATATATATATATATATATATATATATTGAGTATTTAACATACTGTCTATAGTCCCTTTAGCTATTGTTTTTCAAATGTAATGGAATCTTTTGGCTCCCATTTAGATCTTCATGTTGCGTGTATCTGCATTATACCTGATAACAAGTGTGTTCAATTCAAACTCAAATTTTACATAAATATATTCAATGAACACATGACAAACATTATTGAATATGAAGACCAGTGTTTCCCAAATAGAAGGTCAGGACCCAAAGGTGGGTCACTTAAACTTTACTTGGGCCAACCACAGAATCTCTATTTGCATCATCTCAAAACTTTAGAGTGACTGTTGTAAAAATGGAGTAGCAGTGGTCAGAACAGTGCAAGTGCAAACCTGTAACACAAGAAACACTATTAAGAATAATTTCACACAGAAATATAGGGTTGCAGATGATTTAGCCAAAATAAAGCTTGACAAAGCTGCTGTTGACTATCCCTTCATTTTCCCTTGAATTGTAATGTAACACAGCATGGTGTTGTCACAGAGGCAGGTGGACTATTGCCCCGAGTCTAAATATTACAACCAGGAAAGAGCTGGATCAACAATAGCACTTTTATTGTGATGACCTGTGTAAACTTCCTGTGGGCTCTGTTCCTGGTTCTGGCACACTCTCCAGAGCTGCACCCACTGCTCCAACTGAACACTGGAGCTGAACAGAGGGAAAGATGAGTGAAGATGAGCTGAAGAAATGAAGAGATAAGTACCAGCAGCAAATTCAGTCTGTTTCCCAGTCTACTCACTAAAGATAGATGTCAGAGTTTATGAACCTGAAACTGATCTTGTGATGCAGTGCCACGAAGAACACACCTGGTAGTAAACACCGACAAACTTACGAATGATTATTTTTGAGCCAAGATTTCAAGTATTGAGAAGGTCTCTCCTGCTATCTCCAAGATATTATTAAGAAGACCTCAATATGGCCGGAAATTTTACAAATAACCCCAGTCACATCCTCCATAAGCCATTTGGGTTAAAGCAGCCCTGTGTAACCATTATTTTTCTCAAAACCATGTTGATGGTTCTTAGACATGAGATCAGTAGAATCATGTCTATCTCACTGACACAGTATCCTCAATTGGGCACAAAACTTTCCTGTCCCGGTAAGGTTCTACCACACAACACATCTAATAAAGAAAAAAGTCCAATACACTAGACCCTAGCAGAATTATATTTGTACATAATACCCTAAAATAACCTTAATATTTCAAAAGACATGTTCTTTTTCCAAATTTTCTACTATTTTCTACCTGTAAACAAACATTGCTGACAGTCAGTTGTCACAGGTTAAACAGGTATAAAACATTCTGTCAAATGTACTGTTGTAGCATAAGATCAACTTTTCAGGGACGGAGTGGCTCAGTGGTAGAGCAGTCGTCTTATAACCGGAAGGTTGGCGGTTCGATTCCCGCTCTGCCCTGTTCATACTGTAGTTGTGTCCTTGGGCAAGACACTTAACCCACCTTGCCTCCAGTGTCCGTAGCACTGGTGTATGAATGTGTGTGACTGTAGAGGTGTGTTTGGTGGTGGTCGGAGAAGGTTGAGCGCCGTGTGTATTGCAGCCCCCATCTCTGTCTGCCCCAGGTGTGAATGTGTGTGAATGGGGTGAGTGGAAGCACGATGTAAAGCGCTTTGGGTGCCCGAGAAGGGTGCAAAAATGCGCTATATAAATGCATACCATTTACCATTTTCACAGGATGTGGGATATGTTTCAGCAGGATGTCATATCTATGAGCTAATGATCAGGTTGTGTTAATATGATATTAATACTGTATATGTTGTAACTGTAACTGAGCATTCTGAGATGACAGCTTTTTTATCAGTTACAGTATTTCTTGATTGACCCAATCTGTGGCTCCTTGCAAATTTTATTAGCAAATGACTTTTTCATGAAAAGAAAAACATGTACAATGGGGCCAGGACTCCCCTGCAAAAGAGATTTGTAATCTCAGTGGGACTTTCTTGGATAAATAAGGGTTAAATAAAAAAATATTTGATGACCATGAGTTATTTTATAATCTATAATAACACATGGTTGTCAGTGAGTTAGTGCTGTCATCGGTGTGTTTATACTTGCATAATACACATGCATAAAACACATGCATAAAACGGAATACCATAAATATTTGTTTTGAAATACGCAAAATAAATATATTTTCTAGGAATATGTACTTTCTAATAGGTCTAGGTCCTAATGGTTAACAGGTTGAATTGACGCATAGCCCATGGTTTCTTTTTAAGGAGGCCAGATCATACCAGTGTTCTCTGTTTGTATGATAAAAGTGTTGGATTATTGTCGGTGTGAGGAGCAGGTCACAGATGGCGGCTGGAGCAGAGAGGATTGACCTTGTTTCCTGTGGAACTGTGGGTTTGGTTGTGTTTAATCTGCCCCACTGACAAACTGACTGATCACTGTGGATAAAAGTCACGTCAGCTCTTTTCTTTGTTTCGTTTGAAGAGCAGTGCACTCACAGTCCGAATGTGACCTGCACGTGCTGCTGAGGACGTTGCATGAGACCTCATAGTTTCCAAAAATGCCATATGAAAAAACACACTGTGTTAAATATGTGACATATTAGGGCTGTTTCCACTGGAGCGGTTGTTTAGTGTGTTCACGAGAGACGATGGGGTGTCCCAATACTCATTTACTCATTGTTCCTCTAATTATGAACGTGTTTAAGTTCTAGTTCATTTTATCCTCGGAAAGTTTCTGAAAAATGTCTGTTTTCTAACGTTATCGTCACATCGACAGCGGCTGATACTGTTCAGAGTAAGACTCAAAATACTCACAATAAACTGTTTATACGATATACGCATGCATGTATTATTAGACCTTGTTGTAATATGTTATTAATATATATATTGAAATACTTTTACATATAACATGAAACATATGACATAATATAAAGTTTATAGCATATATGTTATAAACTATATATTATAAATACTTGTTATAGGCGATTATGTTATATGATATTTTTTATTGACCTTATATTATTATAGATCTTATTATACATCCATGTGTCTACAGGTGCAGTGGTGTCTCATTTCTTAGGGGTATAATCATAGCCCTATCCCTTCTTTTGGAGGCCCAAGCGGTAGGGCTAAGTTAGGTAGGGCTAAGGGGAAGGGGTCAGTTAGAGAAGGGGTGTAACACTAGGGACACCTGCTCGAGTCCTGATGCGGCTTCAGATAATGCAGTGTATGAAAATGGGCCTAGACTCAGACTGCTGCTGTATTCATTTCCTCAGTGCTGGGGAGAGAGAACAATAGGCAGGTCGTCTGTGGGCAAACCACTGCTAATAGATGGGGTTGTGGGACCCCTGAGGGTTTTTGGAGTGAGGCTTATTCACCACATTTTCTCTCACGTGAACACACACCCCTACTGGTTTCTCCCCTACTGCCCCTAATCTAACTCCAAATCTGTCCTAGAATGAGATTAACAATAATCTGCAGAATTTCAGACAAAACAATGCATTCTTTACACAAAAGATGTTTAGAGTGTGAGGTGATGGAGGAGCTGAGACCATGTTAGAGTCTGTTTCAGCATCTTAGGAATAGGCTAAAGGTCAACCTCTTTAAGTGTTTGTAGACTCTCATAATCTTGTGATTCAAAAAACAACTACGGCACTGTGCAGATGTAAGTTGGGTTTTCTGTAGCAGGACAAAGAGCAGCTTGTTGTGGGTCTAATCTGGGCTCACTGCAGCTTTAGGCCACTGTGCTGGGGTGTTGTGTAATGAGTGAAGAAGAGTGTGGTGTTTTCTTCTGGGAGACAGAAGGACAGAAGAATACAACACTGAGGCCCTGACCCGTGAAGTCATCAGGACGATGCCATATTGTGTTTAACTGCACTGCTTTTACATTTACATTTACATTTATTCATTTAGCTGATGCTTTTATCCAGCGACTTACATTGTTCTAATGTAATTACCAGTGTTACAGTCACTGGAGGCAAGGTGGGTTAAGTGTCTTGCCCAAGGACACAACGACAGTATGAACTGTGGGGAGAGCGGGAATCGAACCGCCTACCTTCCGGTTGGAAGACGACCACTCTACCCACTGAGCTACTGCCGCCCTTTTAGACTGAGACGGGTCACTAATACCCTGAAGGACAGTGCCGTTATATCGTATCTGCTTTATCTACAGTGATGCGTTCACACTGGCATCAGAAAATCAGAAAAGGCGTTTCGAAACTACATGAAATTCTATCACCTTCAGTACACGCGCCCCGGCTTCTATCACCTGTGCTAAAGGTAAAGCTGCAGGTGCTAAAGGTAAAGCTGCAGGTGCTAAAGGTAAAGCTGCAGGTGCTACGCGCTCACGGCTTTCCTTCCCAACATCCCCTTCACTACAGCGGCCAGAGCGACTAGTTTTCCTCCCGTTTCTTTCACTGATGTTTGGCAAAATGTGGGAAAAACAGCGTGTGCTTTATGAGAGACACTGAGAAAGGCACGAGCAGCGGCGCCGCTGTCCAAGTTACACACGCACTCACTCTCGCTCATTCTCACTTTCACTCGGCTGAAAAGACTCTAAAGGTAGATGTTCTCCCTCAGAATCAGAGTCAGCCATTACTAATACCAAAGCTTCATCACAGGTGTATTTTTTATTTGTTATTTTCATGTTTATCAGCTCGCGTGTAGAGAATGAGGCTTCTATTGAGCCGGTCCTGACACTCCCACTGAGACGCGTCTTTGAGGTCTTCTTCTACAAATTTTTAATGGCAACACAAGGAACGACTAATTTTGCAAAATGTAATTGAGTAAAAAGTAAGATATTTGACTTTGAAATGTAGTGAAGTTAAAGTAAAAAGTATCCCTTAATGGAAATACTTAGTAAAGTACAGATACTGGAAAAACTACTTAAGTACAGTAACGAATTACATTTACTTTATTACTGTCCACCACTGCTGACTACACAGTATGCTGTAGGCTAAACATGAAACAGTAGATCGACTGGAGACTTGAAAACAATGCAGACCTGGTTTCAATTTGAATCTCCAGGTTCTGTTGAAATGTGGACTAACAAAAACAATACCTGGTTGTTGGTTATTGGAAACCCTTAACAGAAACTTTGAGTCAGTTATTTCTAAATCAAACAGCATGAACTTCAGCCTTTTGTAAATATACTGCCATCATTTGTTAATGCAGATGAGTTAGATTTTTTAATATACTGTATTTTTTGATCGATTTGTGGCGTTATGCAATCAGCCTTGATTGTAGGAGTTAATCAAATTTGTTACAATTCATTCATGCATTCATTGTACCACTTATGGCGTCTTGGGCAGCTTGAGTGGGGTACCCTTTAGAAGATGGTCTCACTATGGACAGACTCGCTAATTCCCCCATCTGCACTGCGAGAAATGCCACTGATGGCTAATCCTGGTGTCCAATCCACTAAGTTTTTTGTTGTGAGGCAGTCATGCTAACCACTCTACATCCTGCAGCCCACTTATGAAATTAAAATGCTTTAGCTACTTAAACATTCCTCTAATAGCGCATTTAAAAGCCTAACCATATTATCAATAAATGTATGATTCAAACTGAGTTCTGTTTGATGACCAGAGGGACATCCAGGTTTGATCTCCAGCTTGTGTCAGCTTCCTGCATGTTAGCCCCTCTCTTCATCCATTGCATCCTGTGTAGCTGCTGTCTAATCTGTCAAATTTAGGCATAAAAGCCTTCAAATAACTGTGTAGATTACTTTCACACCAGTCTTGTCTATTGTTCTTAAATTCTGGAGCTTGCACAATGTGTGACATCAATGTAAACCAGATCTGAGCCTCTTTTTCTTTCAGTCTGAACACAGCCTCACAGTCTCCTCACTGTCTTTGTGTCATTTCTTCTGCATTGTCTTCAAAGAAGGATTGTTTTCTCTGAAAATGTGAATGTAGGCCACAGTCTTCTTCATTATGTTCCATTGATAAATAATGCAGAGACTCCCCCTTCTCTCTCTGGGCCTGTACACAACACACCAGTCCAATTTAAACACTCTCCTTGTTAAACTCTCACCAGTCTCACCCTTTCCCTCCCCTCCCCCGCTCTGCACTCACCCCTCTGTTTTTTTCTAATCCCCAGTCTGTGCTGCCTTTTTTTGGGTCTGGTTGCCTGTGCAGGGTCTGCAGAGGGGCAGATAAGACTCACACTGGCACAATGATAATCAGGTTCAGCTGTAACACTGCCTCTGGCGATGTTTAGCTCCAATATTCAGCAGGACCTTGTGAGATCAGTTTAGAGATTGTTATGACTGTGTACGGTGGCCCAGAAGGCACCATGTATGCCACAAGTTGAAAAGATTTTTCTCTACAGTAATACACTACTCTACAGTGGTAGGAAAAATACACAACCTTGTTGACCTAGCAAAGCATAGAACCATCATCTCCCTCACAGTATCCAGGAGATGTTCGAGCTCAGAGAGAGTCGGTATAACCTCAGAGGAATTGGCGTTTTACAAAAAACCAAGGCGAAAACAAACATAAACCAGATCGACCAGATCCCGAGGGAGGTTGGAGACATTGAGTCCGAGTGGACCATGTTCTCCACCTCCATTGTCGATGCGGCCACTCAAAGCTGTGGCCGTAAAGTCTCGGTGCCTGTCGTGGCTGCAACCCCCGAACCCGGTGGTGGACACCGGAAGTAAGGGGATGCCGCTGCTGAAGAAGGAGACCTACCGAGCCTGGTTGGCCCGTGGGACTCCTGAGGCAGCTGGTAGGTACCGGCAGGCCAAGCTGACTGCAGCCCGGGTGGTCGTGGAGGCTAAAACTCGGGTATGGGAGGAGTTCGGTGAGGCCATGGAAAAGGACTATCGGTCGGCCTCGAAGAAATTCTGGCAAACCGTCTGGCGCCTCAGGAGGGGGAAGCAGTGCCCTGCCAACACTGTTTACAGTGGAGGTGGGAACCTGCTGACTTCAACTGGGGATATTGTTGGACGGTGGAAGGAATACTTCAAGGATCTCCTCAACCCCATCGACACGTCTTCCACTGAGGAAGCAGAGGCTGAAGGCTTGGAGGTGGACTTGGGAAGCCCCTTGGTGGAAAGGCACTGGGGGTGGATGAGATACACCCTGAGTACCTCAAGTCTCTGGATGTTGTGGGGCTGTCTTGGTTGACACGCCTCTACAACATCGCATGGCGGTCGGGGACATTACCTCTGGACTGGCAGACTGGGGTGGTGGTCCCTCTTTTCAAGTAGGGGGACCGGAGGGTGTGTTCCAACTACAGTGGGATCACACTCCTCAGCACCGGAGCAGGAGCTTGGTTCGCATTGCCGGCAGTAAGTCAGACCTGTTCCCAGTGCGTGTTGGACTCCGGCAGGGCTGCCCTTTGTCACCGGTCCTGTTCATTATCTTTATGGGCAGGATTTCTAGGCGCAGCCAGGGGCCGGAGGGAGTCTGGTTTGGGGACCACAGGATCTCGTCTCTGCTTTTTGCAGATGATGTTGTCCTGTTGGCTCCATCAAGCCAGGACCTTCAGTGTGCACTGGGACGGTTTGCAGCCGAGTGTGAAGCGGCTGGGATGAGGATCAGCACCTCCAAGTCTGAGACCATGGTTCTCAGTCAGAAAAGGGTGGCTTGTCCCTTTCAGGTTGGTGGAGAGATCCTGCCTCAAGTGGAGGAGTTTAAGTATCTTGGGGTCTTGTTCATGAGTGATGGAAGGAGGGAACGTGAGATTGACAGACGGATCGGTGCAGCTTCTGCAGTGATGCGGTCGATGTACCGGTCTGTCGTGGTGAAGAAGGAGCTGAGCTGTAAGGCGAAGCTCTCGATTTACCGGTCAATCTACGTTCCTACTCTCACCTATGGTCATGAGCTTTGGGTCATGACCGAAAGAACAAGATCCCAGATACAAGCGGCCGAAATGAGCTTTTTCCGCAGGGTGGCGGGGCGCTCCCTTAGAGATAGGGTGAGGAGCTCGGTCACTCCGGAGGAGCTCAAAGTAGAGCCGCTGCTCCTCAACATCGAGAGGAGCCAGCTGAGGTGGCTCGGGCATCTGTTTTGGATGCCTCCTGGACGCCTCCCTAGGGAGGTGTTCCGGGCATGTCCCACCGGGAGGAGACCCCGGGGAAGACCTAGGACACGCTGGAGGGACTATGTCTCTTGGCTGGCCTGGGAACGCTTCGGTATCTGGGGTGGTGTCTGGGGAGAGGGAAGTCTGGGCGTCTCCGCTTAGACTGCTGCCCCCGCGACCCGCTTTATATACCCTGGTGATTTTGGCCTGATAACATTGACACAAACAGGTCTGAATGGCTACTAAAGGTAACCATCCTCACCTGTGATCTGTTTGTAATCAGTGTGTTTATAAAAGGTCAGTGAGTTTCTGGGCTCCTGACAGACCCTTGCATCTTTCATCCAGTGCTGCACTGACGGTTCTGTATTCTGAGTCATGGGGAATGCAAAAGAATTGTCAAAGGATCTGTGGTAAAAGGTAATTGAACTGTATAAAACATGTCTGTCAGTCATCCAGGTCATCTTGAAGAAAAGGTTAAAGCAAAAGCATCTGGACTCTAAAACAGGAAAGGGATACAAAGATAACCAAGGATTGAGAATGCCAATCAACAGTGTTCAAAATGAAGGATTCTGTTGAAACCAAACCAAGTAGAAACCAAACCAGGTAGACCAACAAAAAATTCAGAGACTACTGGCAGGAAAATTGTTCGGGATGCAAAAAAATAAATAAATAAATAAAACCCACATAACTTCACCTTAAATAAAATTGAACTTTTTGGACACAACCATAAATGTTACATTTGGAGAGGAGTCAACAAGGCCTATGATGAAAGGTACACCATTTCTACTCTGAAACATGGAGGTGGATCACTGATGTTTTGGGGATGTGTGAGCTACAAAGGCACAGGAAAAGATGAATGCAGCATGTTATCAGAAAATACTGAAGGAACATTTGCACTCATCAGCCTGGAAACTGCACATGAGACGTACTTGGACGTTCCAACATGACAACGATCCAAAACACAAGGCCAAGTCGACCTGTCTTTGGCTACAGCAGCATAAAGTGAAGGTTCTGGACTGACCTCAGTCTCCTGACTTCAATATCATTGAGCCACTCTGGGGAGATCTCAAATGTGCAGTTCATGCAAGACAGTCCAAGAATTTACAGGAACTGGAGGCTTTTTGAAAAGAACAATGGTCCGGTACCAATCTGAGAAAATAAAGAGCCTCATCCAGAACTACCACAAAAGACTTGTCTGTCATTGATGTTAAAGGTGACAATATGTATTAAGAACTGGAGGTAGCTTTTCTGTTGTCATTATAATTTAAAAAGAGTAAACACAATTGTTTGACAATAAATGGCTTCACCCAAACACTATCTATGTGTGTTTAACTGTGTGAATATAAAAACTAAGTAAAACATTAAGGTTAAATATAATTCAGATAAATAAATTCACAGTGATGGATTTGCGACATAATGAAACAACATAAAATTATTGTGTAGTCTGTGGTCTAAAAGATATTTGAAACAACCTTTTGTAGAGATGCATAATTTTTAATAAGCTGGACATGTTTGAAGTTATTTTTCTATTTCTGATTGACAAAAGTCATGTTGGTTAAACGTGGATATAAAATGCAGATCAAGAGCTACACTTGACATATTTCTCTCTTTATAACATTTCTATGCCACTGATGGCTAATCCTGGTGTTTTTGTATTCTCATTCATATTCTCTGAAAAATGGCCAAAATAAATTACAAATCAGTAAACTTATGAGCACAACTGTATTCCCTCTCCCTCCAATGAAATCATAATTACCTTTAAACAGCATCTTTATAATCAGAAGGATTACAAAGACATATACACAGAAGGATAGTAAGACTAGAGATGCAGGAAGTGCAACAAAATGATCTCTACATGCCAGAATCACCTCATAATAATTACACATTACTACATACTGTAATGCGGGAATGAGGACTCAAGTGCGCACAAGACAGTGAAGGTAAGTGATACTTTATTAAAGTACAGATAGTGATAGGAAGCTGGAGAGATGGGCTGAGAGTTGGAGTTGAACCATGAAGCTGAACCGAGACCTGGTGCTGAACCGGTGACTGGAGACCAAGCTGGAGAGCTGGGCTGAGAGTTGGAGTGAGCCGTGGAGCTGCGCCGAAGCCTGGAGCCGAACCGGTGACTGAAGACCAAGCTGGAGAGCTGGGCTGAGAGTTGGAGTGAGCCGTGGAGCTGCGCCGAAGCCTGGAGCCGAGTCGGTGACTGGGGCCAAGCTGGGGAGCTGGGCTGAGAGTTGGAGTGAGCCGTGGAGCTGCGCCGAAGCCTGGAGCCGAGTCGGTGACTGGGGCCAAGCTAGGAAGCTGGGCTGAGAGTGAAGTCCAAACCTGAGACTTGGAGTGAAGGCTGGAGAGAAGACTGAGACAAGAGCTGGAACAAACGCTGGAAACATTCACACAAAGTATGCTGAACGATCTGGCAGGGAAGAGGTGGACAGGAGAGGTTTAAATACCTCACTGATGGTAATAGGTTACAGGTGCTTGGGACAGGTGGCAGTGATGAGATGAAGGAGAGAGAAGGAAAGTGGAGTGGATCCCTGAGAGACACGGAGTGGATCTGACACATACGTACCATGTGCCCACTTGTACTTGTACTCTCCCTGTTAGTTTATACAGAAACCTATTTTATCAGTGCTACTTTACAGACACAGTTTCTATTGTGCAGGTGTTTTTATGCAGACAACTTTTGTATTTTGTTATCTTTTCCACTTGTAGCCCATTAGACCAACAACAAATACCACATTACACATTCATTCACATAATAATCAGATTATTAACCTGTTAAACTGGAACCTGGAAAACTAACATGTCACTGCAAGCAAAAATGAAAGTATTGCATTTACAGTGTGCTCTGTGATTTTATGGAGGCACGTGATTGGCTGTTTTTGGTGAAACTCCTCCCCCTTGTCCTAAGAACGCCCTGTGAACCGTGGACATGTACAGTATATGCTCTGAACACCTCCTGAAGAGTTTGTGAACAGCAGAGGGGGCGGGTCTGCGTCCTAGGCCCAGCCCCCGAGCTCTGACTGTGACTGTGGGGGGAAAGGCAGGGCAGTCCCGGGCTTTATCTGCGCACACACACTCATGTCAACAGCCCCAGCCGCTCAAACCTCTTAAGGCTGTGTCCTACTGAGGCTCAGCGGCATCGAACGACTCTGCTCTGCTCTGTCTCTGCTCAAACCAGAGACAGACACACTTCTCTTTTCGCTCTGGACCACCGCTATACCCCCGCAGCTGCACTTGCTTCTGGCGGAGCCTGTGCTTTAAATTCCCAAAAAGGGAGATTGGAGGTTGGAGTTCAGAGGACATAATGGCAGTGAATCGGTTGCCATGGTGACTCGCGGGGAGTGAATGGAGCCAGCGGCGAGTGAGTGGTAAACAAACGGAGACGCGCAGGGATTGAGCGAAGAGGAACCGGGAGAGTCCGAGGAGAGCCAGGGGAGAACCGGAGGAGAGCTGAGGAGCCAGGACAGGGGGAAGAATGGAGGACGGCTTCTCCAGCTACAGCAGCCTGTATGACACCTCATCCCTGCTCCAGTTCTGCAACGGTAATCCTCCGCTGCTGGAATAGCTTTGTTGTCATCTCTGGGTACTTATTTACCCAAAGACATGTGCTGCACGAGCTTAGGGCTTTGAATTATGTTCTTTGAAATGCATATTCTTCGATGGAGAAAATAACTGAATTAGGACATTGGATTAACTTCCATATTCTCACATGGTCACACCAAACATGGAAGAGAAATTAGTTATAATATCGTCAAAGCCATAGGCTATAGTGTTTCAGAGTTTGGAGTGAATTATCTCTTGTTTCAAAGATGTTGCCATTCTTTCATATTTATATGCATAATGCTTCTGTAATGTTTGAATCTCAGTGAACACCATTAATTTACATGGGTTCCCGTGATATAAATATCTAGATATGGCAAATGCTGGTGTCGTCATAATATCAAGATTCTGATCATACAGTTCTTTAATAAGGCACATTAAAATCATCATATTGTACATGTTTACAGCAGCACTGGTGCAATAAAGGCACACAAATATGACTGAGAGAAGAAGAACTGCAGTATGTTTAGACTGAAGTAAAATGGCTGGTTCTCTAATATTACTTTTTCATAGTGGCACATTTCTTTCCTTTTGTAAATTAAAAACATCATATTACACATGTTTATAGCAGCTTTATATAGCACTGTGTATAATTCTTCTAACCGTAGCTCACTATAGGCTTTGCACTAAACATGTATGTCTCAGGGCGCATTGGGTCAGTGTTGGCGGTCGTTCGGGAAGGTTGGCGGTTCGATTCCCGCTCACCCTGGTTCATACTGTCGTTGTGTCCTTGGGCAGAACAGTATGAACCCTCCTATAACCCTCCTTGCCTCCAGTGCCACAGCTCTGGTGTATGAATGTGTGTGAGTGTAGAGGTGAGTTTGTTGGTGGTCGGAGAAGACTGCCCTCCCTCTCTGTGTGAATAGGGTGAGTGGAAGCATGATGTAAAGTGCTTTGGGTGCCTCAGAAGGGTACAAAAAGCACTATATAAATGCACACTATTTACATGAGTGCGATTGTTTGCTGAAAAGGTTTTAGAGGACATTTACTTTTTCCTCCAACTTTATGTGAGTTTGAAGCAGTGGTTTTAACCCCAAATGTGCTATTATTTTCTTATATTATCTCTTTTGGTGTATTTTGCCCATTGTAAGATGCACATGTGTGTTTGTCTTATCCTTAGACTTGAATCTTTCTAAAGTCCTGTGTAAGGCCTTGCTTGTAAAGTGGACATGGGTCTAATGAAGGAGTTATTGAACGTATTTAAACCTGGATTCTTTAAAAGGCATTGACTAAAACCCGTTTATTAAATGAAACTTAAGGATTGTCAGTAAGGAGCCATTAAAGGAGCTGAAAAACACTCGGCTCATGTGTCTAACTGTAGCCTCAGAGCAGGACTGTTTAATGTTGTTTAGCAGAAGCAGAGAAAAGGCTCCAGGCTGCTCTTGTGAAGGGTGGAGAGTGACTCAGGGAAGTGACAGAACTGCATTACACATCAGTCTGACATCATCTCGGGCTCTGTTTTAAATCTAGTTTCCTGCTAAACGTGACTTGTCTCAAAAGTATGTGTGTATTGTTGACCTAAAATCCCCACGCTCAGTCTGAATGTGTTGTTGTAAATGAAACAGTTCATCAAGTGTAAAGCGTATGGCGCTCTAAAGCAGCTGCACCCCTACACAAAGGGGATTATCCCCCACAAAAACCTGTCTGAGGCCAGTGCTGTGTGCAGCCACTGTCAGGAGGATTCCACTAAAACAAAAGTAAAACCTTACAGAGAGTGTGAGCACTTCACTGTTCATAAGTGCTCCCTGTCTTTGTCCAAACATGGTGTAAATAGCATCTGTTGCTAATGAAGAAATCAATAATATTCATTCAATATTCATTTAAAGGACTTTATTGATCAACACAGAGGTGGCACCAAACCTGAGGGAGGTTTTAATAATATTGTCCTATTACTGTGGGCTGGGGTCTGTCCCAGCGGCTTTGGGCCTAAGGCGAGGGACACCCTGGATGACACTTAGAGACCGTTTGCATGGTTTGTTTACAGGTGGACAGGACGTCCACAGCGCTCTACTAACCAAGCAGACTTACTACAGCCTTCTCATCAGCTCAGTGTGTCCTTTTGATTACACCATGGAGCCTCATTTGTATTTAGTCATCATGTAATCTTTCCCTAAAGCCTTGTTTCTGGGAAGGTGTGGTGTGGGTCACGTCAGTTCAGGCACGTTCCCTCTGAGGAAGGGCTCCAAAAAGCGTTTGGTACCACTATGAGTAACAGTCGGCATTGTACAGCTCTCACATCATTTAAACATCATAATTTATTGTCTAATTTATTGTCTACACTGCTACACTGCCGGGGCGGCAGTAGCTCAGTGGGTAGAGCGGTCGTCTTTCAACCAGAAGGTAGGCGGTTCGATTCCCACTCTCCCCACAGTTCATACTGTCGTTGTGTCCTTGGGCAAGACACTTAACCCACCTTGCCTCCAGTGACTGTAACACTGGTAATGTAATGTAAGTCGCTTTGGATAAAAGCGTCTGCTAAATGAATAAATGTAAATGTAAATACACTGCATTAAACACAAACAGAACCTGTGCCTCAAATACTGAGTCCCTAAATAATACACTGTTGTCTTGTCTTTAGTATCCATATACCAAATCAAAATGACAAACTAGACAGTATATTGTTGCTAAACGTGCTATATTTATTCATATTTATTTGACATGGTTATATGTACCGTGTTCTAGATTTATATATCTTTATAGCATTTTTATACCTAAATTCAATAATAATAATAATAGCATTGTAATAAAAACGAAAATAATTAAATCTCCCTCTATTGCCACAAAAAGACGTAGAAATTGACAAACAGGAAAGGAACAGCTCAGCGTTACAAAAACCTTCAATTCCACAGTATTGATGTCACAAATAACACAGAAAGATTAACTGCATAAACATTTTTTTAAGCAGAAGCAGCATTGCTGATATGAACTAATGTTTTGGTTTCGCTGTCTCTTAATGGCAGCAGAGTTCATCATAGTTTTTATAATGTTCTGTCCCAGTATGCCATAATCATACTGTGTATTTTCATGTTTACCTGGTCCTCGTTCCTCCATCGTACCCTGGAGCTGGTGGCATTTTCACTGCTCACGTGCTGTGTTCAGGGGTGAGCCAAGTGCTGACAGGCACCTCATGTGACGCAGACTGCTCGGACTGACCTGAAAAACAGATGCAGCTATGTGAGATTAGAAAAGCTCAGCGACTTCCTCCAAGAAAAACCCTACCCTACTACATGCCAGTGCAGTCAGGTGCAAGTTTAACATTCCTCTAGTCTTCAGGGCTCAGTGTGTCTGAGAGCGTTTGACAGTAGAAAAAACATCCTAAATCAAGTTTCCATTTGTTTCCTTGTTCGATTTGTGCCGTGTCACAGAGCACACACAGACTGAGTGAGCTGTGTGACAGTAATGCTCACAGTGCCAGGTCTGATCCTTCAGAGAGAGGATGAAATAAGACATGCTGCTCAGAGGCTGTCGTCAGGGACCTTCCTGCCTCTTCTTCTCTCTTTTCCACTCACTAGACTCAGAGTCTCTGAATGGGAGTGTGTTCCATGTTTAGTTCTGGGTTTAGTTACTTGTTTATGCTGAGGATTCATTCCTCTTACATTTACATTTACATTTATTCATTTTGCTGACGCTTTTATCCAAAGTGACTTACATTAAACTTCTAAATAACAGTGTCTTGCCCAAGGGAACAACGACAATATGAACTGTGGGCAGAGCAGGAGTCTTTTTTCTCTGTTCAGTTCATGCTTTAGTGATTAGTTCCTAATGCTCAGTGCGTAGTTTAGTCCTGGGAATGCATAGATAAGTTTCTGGATTGGTCTTGCTAATGTGCTTTTGCATCAGTATGGATTTGTTCTAACACTAACAATAAATGATACGAACAAATGTTTTTGGAGTGTTGTTCTACTCTCTGTCTGTATCTGTCTGGGACTCAGCCGTTACATAATTGTGTAAAGTAAAGACAACAAAAGAAAATGACCAGATTTAAAAGTTTGCCATTTCAAAAAGTGAGATAGCTGTCCTCATGTAAATAACCGAAACAGATTCTTTGTGTCCAGGGTTGAGTTGTGACATGGGCTGTGTCCAAATGTACTGCCTAGTCCCTAACCGCTCAATCACTAGATAGTGCCTAACCCTACACAGAGGACTATACAGTATAGTGCACTCAAGTAATGAACGCTTTCGGACACTACACGGCTGTTTTTCTTTTGCCGTTTGTTAAAAAAAACTCAGCGGAATCCCGTTGATAATGGACTGTAAGACTTTAAATGTGTTTTATTCAATAACTCTTGTCCTATTAATGACCAAAACTGACTGGATTAGTGCAGCTCTTTTAAGCCTCAAGAGGAAAGCTCTCATATGTCAGTCTGGATGATTTAAGGTAAGAGAACGCTAGGGATTTTCCTTTGTAACGACTTATTAATAACAAATCACGATATATTGCGTTTCCACAGAAAGTCAAACTTGTGTCTCTAATTATTTCATTCAAACCTGTTCACAAAGCATTCTGGTCTGTTTGACCGTCTATTGAGCATCGCTGTTCGCTACTTTTACTAATGCATTGTGGGAAACTTTGAATGCACTACATTTCAGTCACATTTGTACACCTCTACAACAGGGCGTAAACACTATATAGTGATTATTGTGTTGATTTGGACACAGCTGAAGTACAGTCCATGTCTACTGGCCATGGTTAAGCCTGTTTTAGTCCTGACTTTAGTCTTTGGTCTGTCTTGAAATTGTTCATGTTTAGTCCTGAATTAGTTTTTTTTTTTGCACTTTTGTTGCCTAGCTTGGGTTCGCCCTGGGTTTAGGGTTGTGAGGTTCTGGTTTAGTGCTAATGTAATCCTGTTTTTTGAATGTTTATTCTGGTTTGTCCTGATTGCTTTAGGTTTAGTCCTTTCTTTTTAGACTCAATTTTGACTCTCTACAGTGCATCAGTTGATTTGATCCAATGAGCTGTAGTTCCAATGTCTGCCAATCACAGCATGCCCAACCAAACAGAACCTCTTGGATCCATGTGGAGCACCTGTCCAGACTTACGCCACAGTCTGGGCTACACCACCACAGACAGGAGCTCAATGCTAACTGGGGCTAAGTGAAAATAAGCCTCAGTCCACTCCAGACACGTTGGCTCATTAAAGCAGCTGGAGAAAGAGAGAGGCACTTTCCGGGTTTAAATCACATTGAGGACAGTTCTCATTCGATTACTCTCCTCACTGCTGCGTTGAGTCTGGTTTAATAGAACTGACCCATGTCAGGACAGCACAGACAGGACAAGCGGTTATGCACCTAACCAGGTTATGACTGGGTTTCAACCTAGTTTCGTCTTGACTTAGTGCTAGTCATGGTTTAGTCCTTGATTTAGTCCTGGGTTGTGTGGGTTTAGCCTGGTTTACCCTCTCCATATTTAGTCTGAGATTGTCGTACATACTGTATATTTATTTGAATTTAAAACTGTACATAATTATCAGAGCAAAGCTCTGCTGTGTGCCTCTTGATTAGCTCCTGATGCCATAAATCGGTTCACTGAAGTGGTAATACTGATGAGGACTTATTAATGTTCACACTCAGCAGCAGAACAAATCGACTCACCTCTTCACTCTCCATGTGGTGCTGGAAATCCTCATAATAAGTCATAATACTGCAGAGTGTCCTTAATGCTCAAAGGCAAGGCAAGGCAATTTTATTTATATAGCACAATTCATACACTGGGTAACTCAAAGTGCTTTACAGGAATAAAAGACAATTTACAAGATTTAGATTAAGACACATAAGAAAAATTAGAAAACATTTTAAAAAGAAAAGTGCAGATAAAAAAAAACACTTGAACATTGTTAAAGTTGAGGCTGTTCCAGGTTTTTGCTGCATTAAACTTAAACGCTGCTTCACCCTGTTTAGTTCTAACTCTGGGCACGAGCAGAAGGCCTGTCCCAGATGTTCTCAGAGTCCGAGGAGGTTCATAAGCAACTAGCATGTCAGAGATATATTCTGGTGCTAAACCATTTAGAGACTTGTAAACCAGCAGTGCTGTTTTAAAGTCTATTCTCTGAGCAACAGGAAGCCAGTGCAGAGATTCAAAGAGTGCAGGAAAGCAACATTACAAATTTGTGTTTTTCATAGGCAGCTTAAAAGGACTGCTCTCAACTGAAATAAACTGCCTTTATTATATCTTTATATATGTATATTTTCATCTGTGTGTTTTCCTAATAATTGCACTGTCCATGGAGCGGACCTGACTCACATTTCACTGCTGGTTATATATGCTGTATATAATTTTGTATGTGACGAATAAAAATCTTGAATCTGAATCTTGAATCTAATGACAAGATTTCTAGCTGAACATGGATGGAGGCTTGGGTTCAGCCTTGGTTTGATTCATGGTTATGTCCTGGCTTTGCTGTTGGTTTAGTAAAGTGTAGTCCTGGTTTAGTTTCGGATTATCTGGGTTTTACGTTGTGTTGGAAAAGTTTGAAAATAGTGCTGTAATCCAGAATATCTGACAGAATTGATGGCCCTGGACTATCCCTATGGCCAGAGCTCCCTACATCATTTTGTCCATATCACTAAAACATAGGAGGGATAAGTTTTGGGCCACCCAGACCCTGAGGCCCAGGACAACTGTAGAAAGTTTGTATATAAACTCTGTGTATTTGTTCTTAGTGGTATAATAGCTCATCCTTCGAGCTCGGGTCCTCTACCAGAGGCCTGGGAGCTTGAGGGTTCTGCGCAGTATCTTTGCTGTTCCTAGTACTGCACTTTTCTGGACCAAGATGTCTGGTGTTCTTCCAGGGATCTGCTGTAGCCACTCTTCCAGTTTGGGGTTACTGCCCGAGTGCTCCGATGACCACAGGCACCACTGTCCTTCACCTTCCAAGCCTTTTCTAGCTCTTCTCTGAGGCCTTGGTATTTCTCTAGTTTCTCATGTTCCCTTTTCCTGATGTTGCAATCACTTGGTATTGCAACGTCAACCACAACGGCCTTCCTCTGCTGTTTGTCCACCACCACAATGTCTGGTTGGTTCGCCATTACCATTCTGTCAGTCTGAATCTGGAAGTCCCACAGGATCTTGGCTCGGTCATTCTCTACCACCTTTGGGGGTGTTTCCCACTTTGACCTCGGGTTTCCAGTCCATACTCCGTACAGATGTTCCTGTACACTATGCCAGCCACTTGGTTATGGCGCTCCATGTATGCTTTCCTGCCAGCATCTTACACCCTGCAGTTAAGTGTTGGATTGTCTCAGGGGCCTGTTTGCACAGCCTACACCTTGGGTCTTGTCTGGTGTGGTAGATTTGGGCCTCTATTGCTCTGGTGCTCAGGGCCTGCTCCTGTACAGCCATGATGAGTGCCTCTGTGCTGTCCTTCAGTCCGGCCCGTTCTAGCCATTGGTAGGATTTCTTGATATCAGCCACTTCAGTTATGTTCGGTGGTACATCCCATGTAGGGTTTGTCCTCCCATGATGGTCCCTCCTCCAGCTCCTCTTCCTCTGTTCCCCATTGCCTGAGACATTCACTGAGCACGTCATCTGTTGGGGCCTTATCTTTGATGTACTTGTGGATCTTGGATGTTTCATCCTGGATAGTGGCTCTCACACTCACTAGTCCACGGCCGCCTTCTTTACGACTAGCGTACAGTCTCAGGGTGCTGGATTTGGGGTGGAACCCTCCATGCATGGTGAGGAGCTTTCGTGTCTTAACGTCTGTGATCTGTATCTGTTCCTTTGGCCACCTTATTATTCCCGCAGGGTATCTGATCACTGGCAGGGCGTAGCTGTGTATTGCCCGTGCCTTGTTCTTGCCATTGAGCTGACTTCTTAGGACTTGCCTTACTCGTTGGAGGTATTTGGCAGTTGCTGTTTTCCTTGTTACCTCTTCGAGGTTGCCATTTGCCTGTGGTATTCCAAGGTACTTGTAACCATCCTCAATGTCTGCTATTGTTCCTTCTGGGAGTGAGATCCCTTTACATACATTAAACTATTTACCAGTGTTACAGAACACTCACTGGAGGCAATGTAGGTTAAGTGTCTTGCCCAAGGACACAACGACAGTATGTGGGGGAGCGGGATGTGATGAGGTTTTGGGATGTTTCGAGCGGGGATCGAACCGCCCACCCGCCGGTCGAAGGACGGCCGCTCTACCCACTGAGCTACTGCCAAAAAGCTGTCAATCAAAATGTACTTGTTGAAACTTTTCTTCATTGTGTCCTGGATGACTGTGAACCTCAGAAGAACACACTGAACAATAAGACATGACAACTAATGGAAAGTAGAAAAAAAGAAGAGAAAATCTACACTCTGCAGAACTAGTGACAGTAGAAGTCCTTTATTTATTTATTGACTTTCTGACATGTCTAGACTAAAGCGTCTTAATCAGGGCAATGTAACTTAACATGTGATTCTAATAAATAATGTTATTGTCGCCTGACCCAAAGCAAACATTCATTCATTCATTCATTGGTCATTACATTAAATAGTAGAACTATCAAGTTGCATCACAGGGAGAACAAAAGGATTAAAGCATTGTTTTTTCTTCTGTTGATCCAACACATAAGAACTCTTGACCATGTCGATGTATTTCAGCTTTTTTATAATATATTAACAGGATACTGTATACACGTTGTTATTACCTTTACAAGCATGTTTTATCATTTTAGTAAATGGTGGCACTGACAAAGCTTTTGTGACCTACCTTTGAGTCCTGGTCTGCTCTTGGGAAACACTTATTAGATGTCTACTTCTGCAGTGTTGGTCCAGGCTGCTGCACCACTGCATTTGTTCACATTCTTCTTCATTTGTCCTTCACTGTCTTTTTCTCAGGCCTCTTCCACTCTCACTTTCTCACACAAATGTTCTTTGTGTTTTATCTCCCGACTCCGAGACACAGAGCTTTGGGTTTTCTTTGCTCACAAATTCACTGGCCTCCTTATCTTGATTTTTTTTAGTGAGCAGTGCAGTAGTTCACAGTTCCAGCAGCTGATAGTGTGAGCTTAAACCTGTGTTGTTCCAGCTGGCGACATGTGGAAGCCTGGAACAACATCAGGGCCCTAGGTGTGCTGTGGCTTTTCTTGCTGGTCCTTATGTAATAAAAGGACTTGATATGTGTAGTAAGCGTAGTTCAGGCTTGATGCTGCTGTGGTGCTCGTCCTGTGAGATTTCTGCTTTAAAAATCTAGGTCACTCAGCTCAAATCTGCATACTGCACTGTCTGCATCGAGGCTGACAATTACTGCAGAATGAAATATGTAGGGGATCAAGTGTAAGATCTGATTAGACACTGAGGAAGGTCCATTCTGAAATGATGATGATGATGGATGGAAAATGTAGCCTGGTTGTACTGCTCTGTGTGCTGCTAGACTGCATTTAAAGAGTCAGTGTCAAAGGTCACCACTTTACAGAGTGAGTGTATGCCACACTATTAATTCTGAATAGTTCACTTTATGTTTTGCAGTTTTGTAGTGGGTATCATTTTGACTTTTTGAAAAAGTGTGAGCACCCCTGCTGTACCATGTATGTTTTTCTTCTAGTCTATATTGTATATAATATTGTAAAAGCAATCATTTGTGAAAAAAACAGACTTTATGATCCCATGTGCTGTTTATTATAAGGGCTTAATTATAAGTTACAATGTCGTTCTGATGCTAAAGTCGCAGACATAGTACACAGTATTAGTATTTTGAGAAAGGTTTGGAAAAAATGTTATTTGTAGTTTGTTTTCAGTAATCAATTAAATGCTAAGATGTTGATATTGTTTTTTATTAACATGTTCATTTTGTGTAATTGGGTTCATTTGAGCATTCAGACTGTTGTGTGGCTTATTGTTTAGTTTGAAAGTGCTGCTCAGGTGACTTCCATCTGTAGGTCAAATAGGACAGGTCTGTTTTTTTACCCGGCGACAGAGAGGCTACAGACTAAATGTTTGTAAATTTGAATAAATCATCCTAAGGGCTCTTTATGGTTTAGAGACCTTCAGCTGCAGAAGAAACAGTCCTGGGCAGTGCCACAGTGCCCTTTGACTTGTTTGATTTGATTTTGGACAAATAGCCTCTACAGTAGACAGTACCAATACTAAAACAGTTTTTAGTCTAGTTCCAGTGTTGTACAAATGTTGACAAGACAAATCTGTGCAAGAAACAATTTCACTAACTCTCTTTTCTATTACCACCACTTGATTTCTTTTTAACATCAACACTGACCTGAATTCCTCTCTTGACATTCTAATGTGGAGTATTTGATGATGTCATATCCAAGGCTTTTCTGGATGAGACACTGTGCACAGACTGGAGGGGCTGGGGGTGTCTTTTGGAGAGTCTAATCCTCTGCCTTGTTTTCTCCAGTGACACACATCCCCCACACAGCCCCTGACCCACTAAAACACTCGGCCATGTCAAACATCAGCCCTTTACTAAATATATGCGACGCTGAGTTAATGTGGGCCGTGTTCGGGGCGAGCCTGTGTTAGGTTCAAGGCCAGAGAGGAGCCCAGCGCCTGAACTCACTGAGGAGGAAATCCTGGTAGTTCATAAATATCCTGAAACGACCCTCGCTTTAGGGAGGGCATCAGAACAAAACCTACATCACACACATCAGCACGACCCATGGAGGTGCTGTTATTTTAGTCCTCACGTTTCCCTGATGTTTTAAGGTGACATCAGGAAAATGGGACAGATATTCTTCTGCATTTGATTGCACCATATACTGTAAAAAATTGTGGATTTATCACAAATGTACTGTGTCTCATTGTCTCATTTATGTTTTACGTAAGTACATTTCAGAGACTGTACTTTTTTACATTTACTTGAGTAAAGAAGTTGAATAGGTACTTCTACTTAAGTACACAAACTAAATTACAAAACATATTCAACTATTTATTCATATCTATGCAAATGATTTCCAAGATGCAAGTCTAATGGCTTGTCATGTTTAAGTTAATTCACATATGGATGGCTGCATACATCTTCCTCACTTTACGAGCCAGTAAACATTAATCTGAGATGAACAGATGAGAGCTGGATGTTGGCTCAGTATGTTTATCATCATATTGTCTCCTCTGAGTCTAATCAATGTCCTCTGCTCCTTCTGTGTAATAATGAACCTGTGCGTGTCCGGGAGGTTGCCCGGGACCTGAGTGCTCTAATTGGTCCCTGCTGCTGCTGAAGGGGCATCATGGGGGAGGTCCTGCTGCTGTGCGTGTGCAACCCCCTTGGCATGGTGGAAACAGATGGAGACAGAGCAGAGGAGAGTCCCTTCAGAAACTTCATTAAAAATAGATCCATCATGACCACAGCTATGGAGACGAGGGGTCGCTCAGGCTTTGCTGTGTTCTGTCGATGCTTTCGGGTTCAATGGGTCACAATAAGAGGGTTTCACAACCGACTGGTTCTTAAAGATGCTTTGTGTCATGTGGAAATGAACATGAGGAAAAGTCTTTGGTAACAGCTGTGTGGACAGATTGTAAGTAACTCTGTAACCAAATGCTGTTGTAGCAGTGAGAGGCTGGAGGTTCAGCTGCTGCAGGAAACATTCAACTGTTTCTGTTTATTTCCATCTTTCTGAACATTACATTCATAGAGCTGTTTCCTATCATTTAGGGACTTGATATTTTAAGGAACAGGTTCTGCTTGAATTTAATGCAGTGGAGATGATAAATACAATGTTTAAATTCATGAAGCCAGAGCCGTACCTTACTGACTCTAATCCTAATAAACAATAACTTTGTCGTCAGCAAATTACATTTCTCATGTTTTCTGTTTGAATATGAGGTTTATTACAAAAACAAGGTGTAATTTATTTTAAAAACATTTCTGTTTAATGTTTTTTCATCTCACTTCATGTTTTCACTCGAGTGAGGATTATCTATCGTCCAATCAGCTGACTGCAGACTTTAACTACGCCCCTCCCAAAGCAGACCAACCAGACCCACTTGGGACCCCAGGCCGAGGTGTCCCCAAAGTGTTACTGTGCACTTTTTGGGACACTTCAGACCCCTGTTTGGTAATTGGAAACAGGCCAGAACTGACCCACACTGTACTGTCCCAGTGGAAACAAAGGTGTACTGTACTATTTTGTGAACCCATTATATGTATGATTATACCCCAGAGGTTGGCAAACTTTTGTGTGTGTGTGCCACCTTAAACAAATCTAGTTCATCAGTGTGCCACCATTAACAATAAGAGCTGTTTTGTAGAATCTGCATTGCTGATGGACATAACCAGCTTTCCAGAGTTATTTCAAATATAAACAATAAGCAAATGCACAATGCAGGCACACACAACAGTAGCAATATTTTACTGTAGATCAGAGGTGTCAAATATTTTATTTTATAGTTATATTTATATAGCACCTTTCCAGAGCTCAAGGACACTTTACATATCAATTATTCATTCACTCCACAGTCGCACACTGGTGGTAGTAAGCTACATCTGTAGCCACAGCTGCCCTGGGGCAGACTGACAGAGACGTGGCAGCCATTCCATGCCAACGGCCTCTCTGACCAACACCATCAACATTCTAACACATTCATACAAGGCAAGGTGGGTTAAGTGTCTTGCCAAGGACACAACGACAGTATGAACTGTGGGGAGAGCGGGAATCGAACCTACTACCTTCCGGTTGAAGGACGGCCGCTCTACCCACTGAGCTACTGCCGCCCCAAACATATGGCTCACAAGACAAAACCGGCCCGCCAGAGGGTACAATCCATTTTAAACCCGGATCTTCTTGGGACCCCAGGTCGAGGTGTCTCCAAAGTGGTACTGTGCGCTTTTTGGGACACTTGCCGCCAAAGATGGCGGCATGTCTTTCTGCTCTGCTCTTTGTCTGCTCTCTGACTGTCCATTTTTAACTTTTTTATAGGTTTTTAGGACACCTTTCACTGAAATAATCCAGACAGTGACTTCATTTAATCTTAACTAAGTTTTTGTTATTACGGATATTCTACCCTATTATTTTTTGTGACTATCTTCATGCTACAGCCCAGGGATCTGCTGCTGTGTGGCTTGTCTTCAGCCTAGATCTGTGACAGGTTCTTGAAACAGGATTTACAGCAAGATAACTAGCTGTTTTGTGGTTCGCTTCCAGCACATACTAAAACCTATGCCATCTGGCTACAGCTATTCTGAGAGGTTTTCGGCCTACTCCACCTGGTCTGAGGCCTACCTGCTTGTGTTCAAGAGGATTTCGGCCTACTCCACCTGGTCTGAGGCCTACCTGCTTGTGTTCAAGAGGATTTCGGCCTACTCCACCTGGTCTGAGGCCTACCTGCTTGTGTTCAAGAGGATTTCGGCCTACTCCACCTGGTCTGAGGCCTACCTGCTTGTGTTCAAGAGGATTTCGGCCTACTCCACCTGGTCTGAGGCCTACCTGCTTGTGTTCAAGAGGATTTCGGCCTACTCCACCTGGTCTGAGGCCTACATGGACCTGCTGCAGTGTGGCTTGCCTTCAGCCTAGACCTGTGGCAGGGGTTTTCAATTCAGGATTTACATCAAGATACATCAAGGCTTTTTTCCAGCACACATTGAAGCCTGTGCTACACTACTAAAGTTCCTGAATCATGTTTTTCTTTATAAAAAATCTACTGGTTCTCTGGATTTTGTCATTCACCTTTTTGCTGCATGTACAGTATCAGGACCCCAGGCCTGCTGGTAAACACACTCTAGGGTCTGCCACAGCATTTCATTGTCGGGGAACATTAGACTTCATTCTTCAATCGAGAGATGTCCCATCCTATTGGATTACTAAATCTGTTGGACTTTCTGTCACCCAGGTATTTCGAACCCTTCCATATTTTTCAACTATGCTATTGCAGGAACTGTTTGACTCTACATTGTTACTGGCTTTGCCCTTTGTAAAAGACAGACAATGGATTTGTTCTGGTGTTGCTCTTAGACGCATGTTAATTATTCTCATGTTATTTATCTCTGGCAATGTTCATCCAAATCCTGGGCCAGCTAACTCAGTTACTGCCCAGCTGTCATTTGGTGAATTTTGTGACCGTAAATCATTGGGGTTTTTACATGTAAATATCTGCAGTCTGTTGAATTCTAAGCATTTTGACACTTTAAAAACATTGGTGCACACAGCTAATCCTGATGTTCTTGCTATCTCTGAATCCTGGCTTAAAAAAGGGAACACTGATCTTGACATCTTTATACCAGGCTATAATGTGTTTCGTCAGGACAGAGCTACCAGGGGTGGTGGTGTAGCTATGTATGTTAAAGATCATCTGCAATGCACTGTTGCTCTTTCTAAGTCAGTTCCTAAACAACTTGAACTACTGGTACTAAAGCTTAGGCTGTCAACTACTTTCTCTATCTCTGTTGCTGTTTGCTATAGAGCACCTTCGCTCCAGTTTCTGCACTCACAGCTTTTAGTCAACTCCTAGCTCCATACATATCCTCTGAGTTTGTCCTTATGGGTGATCTGAACTGGGATATGATCAATCCCCCAGATACAGTTTTGCAACAGTTTGATGCTCTAAACCTTACTCAGATGATATCTGAGCCCACCAGACCTAATCCTAAATCTTCCTCATCATCCACTCTGATTGACCTCCTTTTGACTAACAATCCATCTAATTATCAAGCCGGAGTTTTCAGTCAAATAAGTGATCATTGCACTATTGCATGTATACGCTCTGGCCTTTCATTCAAAAGGCCCCCAGTAATTGTAACCAAGCGCTCTTTGAAAAACTGGACATGCAAGCTTTTCTCCAAGATGTTGCAGCTGTGTCCTGGGACAGAATTAATTCCTTCCCCCTCTTGGAAGAGGCATGGTCTTTTTTTAAAAACACTTTCAGTCTGATTATGAATAAGCATGCCCCTCTGAAAAAAAATTAGAATAAAAAATCAATATAGTCCCTGGTTTTCCAATGACCTGGCTAAGATTATTCATCATAAAAATGCCCTCTGGAGAAAGGCCCGCTCTACTCAATCTCCAGTTGACTGGCTGGCCTTCCGTCAATGCAGAAATAAAGCAACAACACAGGCTATCAGAAATGCCAAAATCTCGCATTTTAAAGAGAAACTCACCACATGTGGCACTGATGCTAGGGCCTTCTGGAAAACAGTCAAGGTAATGGAAAATAAAGTTATTTCCCCTCATTTACCAGTTTCCATGTTATTTAATGACATTATTATTACTGAGAAGTCTCGGATGGCCTCACTTCTAAACCATCACTTTATTAATGCAACCCATACAGTTTCAATGTCAAACCCTAATCCAGTCTCAATGGACACTTCAGTTACAATCTCAGCAGATGCCCAACTTTCTCCATCAAGCAACAGTGGCTTCTCCTTTATGCCTCTTTCCACCTCTGAAGTCCAGGATGAACTCACCAAGCTGAATACAAACAAATCTGCTGGCCTTGATGGTCTTGATCCCATGTTCTTAAAATCAGCATCCCGCATTATTGCCGCTCCCGTCACTAGACTATTTAACTTGTCTCTACAGCTCTCTGAGTTCCCTACTGATTGGAAATCAGCCATAATTTTTCCCCTCTTCAAAGGGGTTCTGAATCTGACCAATTGTTATCGCCCAATTTCCATCCTACCATGCCTTGCCAAAGTTCTGGAGAAACTCGTCCAAAAACAGTTAAATGATTTCCTGGACAAAAATCATATATTATCTGACATGCAATCTGGTTTTCGGATGGGGCATGGGTGCATAACAGCCACCACAAAAGTCCTTGATGATGTAATTACAGCATTAGACAGCAAACAGGTCTGTGTTGCCACCTTTATAGACCTCGCCAAGGCCTTTGACTCTGTCGACCATAGGATCCTCTTACATAAGCTTTCCAGTATTGGTCTGTCCTCCTCTAGCTGTGATTGGTTTGCCAATTATCTCACCAACCGTGTCCAGCAATTGAAGGTTGAAAACACTATGTCAGACCCACTTATTATCTCTAAAGGTGTGCCTCAAGGTTCCATCCTGGGCCCAATCCTTTTTTCTATCTACATCAATGATATAGCCAGAGCTGCTGGCACCTCCCGGATTCATCTTTATGCAGATGATACCATTTTGTACTCAGTTGGTTCCTCTCCCAATTCTGCGGCTTCCAGTCTTAAACTTAGCTTCACCTCTATAGAGCAGTTCTTTGACAATCTCCACCTCCGTATTAACACCAGTAAGACAAAATGTATCCTTTTTAGCCGAAAACCGGTTACTGAGACTCCACCTACAATCACCTGCATGAATGGTATGGCTCTGGAGTATGTCAAAAATATAAATATCTAGGTATCTGGTTGGATTCATCCCTGTCATTCATTACACACATCAATAACCTTCAAACAAAAGTCAAAGCTAGACTAGCCTTTCTCTTCCGCAATAAAGCTTCCTTTACTCATGCTACCAAATGCACCCTCGTTAAGATGACAGTACTGCCAATTCTGGACTATGGCGATATTATCTACAGAATGGCACCAAACACAGCCCTAAAAAAACTTGATACAATCTATCATTCAGCCATCCGTTTTGCCACTAATGCACCCTTTCACACTCATCACTGTGACCTTTATAAACTGGTGGGCTGGCCCTCCTTTATACCCGGCTACATCATTGGTTTCTCTTCATATACAAGACAATCCTGGGCAAGACACCTCTCTATTTGTCATCTCTTCTTCATGCCGTTCATAACACCTATCACACAAGATCAAGTAATTTAATTAAATTTAGTACCCCTACTTCTACTACCTTTGACGTAATGCCTTCAGCTTTGCAGCAGTACATGACTGGAACACACTACAAAATACCCTGAAACTTACATCTCTGATCCCAATCTCCACCTTTAAGCAAAACCTCCAAAATTACATAGTTGACTCTTGTTCGTGTTGACAATCATGAACCATATTTGTACACACATATTTAAGCACTTTATTCTTTTTCTCTCTTCTTTGTTGTCTACCTTTTTTAATTCAATTGTTTGTTCTGTGTGTCATGTGTTTTACAATGTATAGTTGTACAATATATTCCTATTTATTCTTGTAGCCTCTTGGCCAGGTCATGTTTGTAAATGAGAAGTGGTTCTCAAACAGTTTACCTGGATAAATAAAGGTATTATTATACTTTGGAAACAGGCCAGAACCGCCCCACACCGTACTGTCCCAGTGGAAAAAAGGCTGTACCGTACTACTTTGTGAACTCATTATACGAGTTCACATACATATTAACTTTAATGGGCTAATTTGACTGCATTCCACCTACAAATTTCATGTCTTCAGACAGTGGGAGGACTTACTCACTCAGGTCCTTTAGAAACGGTGCTTTCTTCAGGCTTTCATCAACCTGTACCGTACCAAATCTCTACCAAAGTCAGAAAATCTAACATCACATATAACCAAACTGTACTGTACTGTGTCCTACATAGATTGGAGATTCTTGTTGATTGTTATCTAATGAGTGCTTCTCCTCCAGCTGCTGAAATCCCATTGTACTGACTGTCTCTGGCTCAGACTCTGTGCCTGAGACCACACTCACCAAATGGAAATGTGGTTTCCGTAACAACACATTTCCTGAATAGACAGTGGGCTAATGATGGAGGGAGCGCCCGGCCTCCTATTCCCCTTGTTCCACTGTTTGTTACTGAGACACAAAGGCTTGTTTTATGCAGAGGTTTGATACTAAGGCTTGTGTCAGAGTCTGGAGACACTCACAAACATGACTTATGCTTCTGTTTCTGCTTTAAAAGATTAAACTTTAAATCTTGCTCCAGATGGTCATTATCTGAGTTCAGGCTGTTTCAGTATGTTCTCCTGTCTGGGGTCAGCTGGTACTATATGACCTTTCCATGCATCTAATTAAGGTCTGTGGTTTTTTTTTTTTGTTGTTGTTGTTTTTGCTGATTTATCATTCGCTGAATGGACTTTCCTTTCAATGGACCCATCTCTGGTTTCAGTATCCCCTTAGTCTTATCACTCTGAACATTTAGCTTAGGTTTCTAACTTGAAGCTTCAGGCTGTGTTTAGAGTTAGCTAAAGTTCAAGCAGCACAAAACAAAGAGCCAACGACACAATTTATAAGGATAATAATGAAATGAATGTGGTACTTTTGGTATTGAAGCCACACAATGATGTATGAAGATTTCATACCCAGGGGTTGGTAAACTTTTTTTCAGAGCGTGTCACCTCCTTAAACAAATCTAGTTCATCAGTGTGCCACCATTAACAATAAGAGCTGTTTCGTAGAATCTGCATGTCCATGCTGATGGACATAACCTGCTTTCCAGAGTTATTTCAAATATAAACAATAAGCAAATGCACAATGCAGGCACACACAACAGTCTGTTTTTTAGAGCTGTGTGATACCTTTGTTTTGAGTATACCAATACTCGATCGAGTATTGGTATACTCAAAATGTGCTTTAATGTGCCGATATTGAGAAAATGTTTGTCCTCCTACTATTGTAAACAGCTTTTATTAGCAATAATAGCTGCATATTTGATACCATTTTTTTGACTGTTTATTGTTTTTGTTTATTGGTTATAAACTGAAACTATACACAAAATACTTTTCCAAATGACATTTTCTTTGACATTCGTCATTGTGCCAGCTTGTTTTCTGCTGTGTATGTGTTTGTACAAGTTTGTTGTGTTGCCACAGTACCTAATAACCTTCTCTCACACATTGCAGTTTGCTATGTTTTGATCAACTGCTGTAAAATAATTCCACACCGCGCTCCGTTTTGTATTTGCCATAATGCTTCTTGTTTGTTGTTGCTGCTTTAACTCCCGCTTTGCACATTTGCTGAGTCACATGGCAGTACGTCAGCATCTCGCTCACAGTCGAGAAGAGGGAAAGGGGCCGGGGTTAAGGGCGCCTGCTGGAAAGGAGGAAAGGAAAGCATGCAGAGCCACTCTTCTAACACATCATCCCTAGACCATTTCACGTTTGAAAAAGTTAAAAAAAACTTTTAATTGAAGACATGAATTTAAACAAAATCAGATATATTGATTTAAATGCCACAGTATCAATGTAATGCCAATATTTTGTTTGGTATTGATAATATCAATATTTAGATAGAGCTGCACACCTCTACTGTTTTGACCTTTAGCTGAGAGCTCAGTGATGCAGCAGTGAGAGTTAGCTATGTCATTGCTAGCAAAATAGCATTAGCATCAAAGACATATTGGGAGGGTGAGTTTGTGAAAACTGGTCCAGCCTACCTTAGATCAATTTGGGTTGTTTGTGGCCCTTGTACTAAAATGAATTTGATGTAGGTCATGGCTGCACAATATATATTGCATGTTTTCCCAATATCATGCTGCCCTGGTGGGTTGTGATAGAAGCTAAATTCAAATACAGGCTACAGATTTGATAATGACAGAGCAAAAAAAAAAAAAAACAGTGAATAGTATCAGCTGTTAATATGAATGCATTTCTTTGAGTAAACAAGCTCAAGTTTACTTAAAAACGGCACAATGTGGAAAACAGCTGAAATAGCCATTCTACTAATTTAGAGTAATGTTTCAACACTGTCACCAGTAAACCTGCACTTGAGATTATGTGACAAACTTTATACACTATGGGCCTGGTAGAATCTAATTTTACAGAATCAAATCTTTAAATTCCCCAGACCCTTTCTGCGATTATATTTAACAATGTCTTGTAGCCCGAGGTCCATATTATTGTCAACCTTAATATTGTACACTGCCAGAGCTGATGAGAAATGCTACACATGAATCACTTTAAAATGCTTTATCAATTTGAATCTGTATGCAGACACTTGAATGAACTGTTGTGGATTCAACTACAGCTCAGCTTATTGTAATTCAGCACTCATGACAACCGTACTAGGTGTATTTAATAGAAAACACTTGTAGACTTAGGGATTTGGGGAATAACAAAACTACAACATAAAATCCTATGGTTCAGAGAGATTTTAAAACCACTAATTAGTTTATCATTTATTTATTTTCCTGACATACTCAGTAGAAACTACGAAGCCGTAAATTATAATTATTTTATGATGATGTTAAATGTCACATGGATAAATAATTGTTATTTTGCTTGTTCCTACTTACATTAATTAAGCTGAATCCACTCTTTTCTTTGAACAGTGTAGTGTATTTACGTGTGAGTGCTCTCTGCTCACCTCTTGATGCTTTAAGCTGTGAGCAGCAGGAGGCTCTTCAGCCTAAAGCCTGTGTCTGTCTCTGTAATCTGACTAATTACTGAACACACCTCTGTGTCTCACTGCAGCTGATAAAGATTTTCCAATACAGTTTACCATGTTTATGTGACTGTAAAGAAATTCAGATTAAGCACTTTACTAAAACACCTTTTTCTAGAATGCATGTGACTGATAATCAGTCTAACACAGAATGTATTGATCTTTTCACTTGTGACGTCAGAAAACATGGTCACTATACGGCAACAAAAGTTGTGGTCTTCCCCATTCATTCATATAAGCAAGTTACAAACACTGAATTAGACACCTATAAGGTGAAAAAAAAAAAAAAGAAAAGCAAGATTTTCACTGTTTCAGTGCATTTAGTTTTTTATTGGTCTGCACATACTGTAACTAAGTGTGTAAATATAGATCCATACAAATGTAATTTATGTGTTTTATGTGTTTTTCAACCTAACCAATAACACTTTTTCCCATTTTCTCTGTTCGCTCTTCTTCATGTGTTTAATTGGTCATGACTTCCTGCATTTGGTCTGAAAGTCTACTAGCAAACGCTGTCGACTACTTTGTTTGAGCCTGTGACACTGTAGTGCACCTGAAAGTAGCGGTGCTCTATTTTGGCCATCACACTTTGCCATTGCAGAGTAAAAACTTCAGTGTTCTTCAAGTTCAATGCTGGAGCAGTCAGGACGTATTTTACGGAGTCAAAAGAAGGCAGACATTGAAATATGCAATGCAAGTTATGCAGGAGGATCTCAACCAACCAAGTCATTGGTTGAATACCAACAACAAGCCAGCACCAGCGATGATCCCTAAGACAAGAGGCAAGCACTGCTAAAGGGAGCCAGATCTATGACCAAAAATACACTGGAAATGATATAGTGTAATTGTACAATTTAAGTGCAAATGTGCATTGTCAATAAAACAAAAAAATAAAATAAAAGATTTTTATTTATTTTTTAATCAGTAAAGCAATGGCTATTAATATTTTAAACGGCCAATATCGGCTATCGGTCACAACAGTCAGATAAATATCAGATATTGGTAAATTCATATCAATCCTGTAGATGCCTGATGATAATAAAAGATGATATCTGACGGAGGAAGAATGAGCTGCTTCTATGACTGTACATAATGTACATAATACAGTCATACACAATGGGACTAATATGTAATATTTAACTGTATCAGGTGTTTTGCAAACAGTGACTCAGCTAAAAGCACAGGAAATATATAATAAATGAGCTCATAGTGTCAGACAAAACTGAAAAGAGGTGGTTTTAGTCCTTTGGCTGCTTGAGTGTATGGATCTTTTTGGAAGATGACCAAGTAAGTGGACCAAGCCTGTGTTCATTATTTATTATTTATGAAGGGGAGCTCTGTAAATGACTCAGGCGTTGAAGAAAGTAGAGTTGGGTTTTGTAATGCACTATAATGTAATGGACATGCACTTAAACTGAGTGAATGATAAGAGGAAGGCAATGGAGAGCAGAGTGACATTACACATTAGTCTGAGCAGATAAAATCACATCATAGATCTACTCAGAGAACCGGAAAAATTTACAGAACAGCAAATGAGATTATTTAAAAAAGAAGCGGGTGCACGTGGCGAAGTGGTTAGCACTCCTGCCTCACAGCAAGAAGGTTGTGAGTTCAAAACCCGGCCGACTCAAACATTCTTGGCTGACTCTGGTCTTTCTGTGAGGAGACTGCATGTCCTCCACGTGTTACTGTGGGTTCTCTCCGGGTACTCCGGCTTCCTCCCACCGTCCAAAATACATGCATGTACAGGTTAATTGACAACTCTAAAGTGTCCCTAGTGAATGAATGTGAGAGTGAATGGTTGTCTGTCATTGTCTGTCTCTAAATGTCAGCCCTGCGACTAACTGGCCACTGTCCAGGGTGTACCCAGCCTCAGGCCCAAAGCTGCTGAGATAGGCTCCAGTCACCCGTGACCCCTAACGGGACAAAGCAGTAGAAAATGAATGAATAAAGAAGAAGCTGGCGCGTGTAAATATAAACATACAGCTGGGGTGATGTGATGATGTACTTCGAGGCATCCAGAAAGGGCGTGTGATGTGAAACACCGTTTCAAAACCATCACAATTTCATATCTGTGGCCTGAGGCTCAACCGAGACCAAAATCAGCATGTGATGATGGATGTGCGGCTGAATGAGAATTGATGTGGCTGATACTCTCTGGATGTGAAGTGACCTCAGCAGCGGAGTGCTGCCACTCTAACAGGATCTCCACATACGCCGGCTGATGATTGGTTGCCTTACAGACATATGGAATAAGATGGAGTTTCGGGAACACTGTGACAGGAGGGTGTCAGAGCTAAAGCAGTTGTGACAGGAGTCTTTGTGCCTGAACAGCTGATGGTGTCATGCTGTGTTTGTTCTGGAGCAGACCTACAGCAGATGCTCCACAGATAATACAGGCTTTATCTGAAAATGGTGTGTGTGTGTGTGTTTCTGTGTGTGTATGTGTGTGTGTGTATGTGTGTGTGTGTGCGTGTGCGCGTGTGCGTGCGTGCGCGTGTGTGCGTGTGTGTTTCGTGTGTGTGTGTGTGTGTGTGTGTGTGTGTGTGTGTGTGTTTAGAGGGGGGTCTATTGTACATGTCTTTAGTGGTAGGGGAAACCAGAGCACCCGGAGGAAACGGCGAAAACATGCGAACTCCAAACAGAAAAGCCCTGTCGTTTTTGTGGGAATCAAACCAAATTATTGCTCTGAGGCAGAAGTGCTAACCACTCTGCCACCTTGCCATCAATCTTTTATTGGTTTTGTAAATATGCCTGTTTACATATGTTTTTCTATGTTGTTTTCAACTGTCCTGGGAGTGGATTCTGTGGTTCTCCCTGAGGTTTCTCTTTTTATCCAGCTGTTTTTTTTTTTAGGAGTTTTTCCTTACCCTGGTGGATGGTCTAAGGACAGGGAGGGTCTTGTTTCGGTCTGTTAAACCTGATGTTGTTGCATTGGGATATAAAAAAATAAATGTCTTGTCTTGACTAAAATGGGGCTAAACCTGGACTAAACTGATGCTTAACCAAGACTCTACTTAATCAAAATCAAGGCAAAATCAAGGCAAAATCAAGGCAAAAACCAGGCGTAAACTTAGGCTAAACAAAGACTAAACTGGGGTTACAGCCGTATTAAACACAGGACTAAACCAATTTAAATCGAGGCTAATTCCAAGACCAGGACTAAACCTTGGACCAACCTAGGACTAAACAAGGTCTGAAGCACATGCTTATATGTTTAGTCTCCTGTAGACTTTGGGTTTTGTTGTTGGGTCAGAAACAGCTCTTTTCACTGTTAATGTGAAACCACGTTGTACTGGTTCTGATCCTAGGATGCTAATGGAAAAAGTTTGTTTTATATTTATATTACACATGATTTCTGGTTCATTTCTACCATCACACAGGGCTTTGTGCTGAGTTTGTGCTCTGTCTGTGTCAGTATTACATGCCTCACTGCTGGCTGTTGGGATAGATTCTTCGCCTCCTGTTTTCACATTACTCCATTTCTCCAGATGAATGCTTTTTTTATTACAAAATTCTTGCTCAGGTAAATTGAAACAAATATTATCAACTGCAGCATGACAAAGGTATTATAACCGTCACACTCCAGAGCTATTTAAATATGGAGCAGCTACTCTCTAGCAGAATATACTGTATACATTTTCTTTATTCATTCATTAATTTTAATTTTCATTAATTTACTAACGCTTTGTCCCGTTAGGGGTCGCTGGTGACTGGAGCCTATCCCAGCAGCTTTGGGCCTGAGGCGGGGTACACCCTGGACAGTGGCCAGTTAGTCCTAGGGCTGACATTTAGAGACAAACAGTGACAGACGACCATTCACTTTCTTTTTTTTTTTTTATTTAGTTAGAATCAATGACGTTTTCACCAATACAAACGAGTGATAAATGGCAAACTATTAAGTGTTCTTGGTAATCTCTCCTGTATTGTCTCTTATCTTCTGTGCCCAAAACTGAGCGTCACACTGTGTAAATTAAGTTTAAGTCTAAGACTTAAAGACATGGCTCTCCAAATGCCCTAAGTGCTGCAGTAAAACACTGGAGTTGCTTTTTCCTTCTGTATGATTAAAAAGGATGCTTGTGAAAACTTAGTTCTGGGTTTTTCTTCTTGTTGGTAGCATAAGCTTTTGTTGACCAAGCCAAAGTCAATAGAGAGGATATGATGTGACATTTTCACAGTGTGAGGAGTCAGACTCCTGTGGTGGTCTGCAGAGCTTTGTGGAGATGATAATTCATAATGCATCACACTGTTATTACAATTCTTCAGGAAAAACACAGCACTGATTTAGATTAATATTTCATCAACCCCCCTCACATCAAAGTCTGTGTTTGATTGTGTGCATTATTTTTAATGCAGCGGACCCCGGGGCCAGTGCAGGGGCTCTGTGGGGCTCCAGGTGGAGTTAAGTTCTTTAAACAAGTGTGCAGACTTACAACAAGCTTTGTATAATAAATGTGGTGCTCTTTTTGTTTTGAAAGTGAGGAAGACACCTGGCAGTTTTCTGTTTGTAGCCTGTCCCCTATAAATAATAATCAAATAACCATATTATTAAGACTTTTATTGTGATCAGAATGAGCTTGGTAACTGTAAAGTGACTCTAAAAATGAGAATCATCACTAGATGAGATTAAAGGATGTACATAAATGAGTTATTCAAACTCACATAAATCATGACATTGTGACTGACTGATAACTCTTGCGACGTGAGGTTCAGCTGAGAGAGGATTGAACCCTTGTGCAGCAGATGGATTCATGTAAGATTTGTGAGTTTACAAAGATCCTGCTAAAGGTCAATGTGATTTTATTTAACCCACTGCATGTTTTGCCCAATAGTGTGTCAGTACTGACATCACACGTGTGTTTTACTGTCAGGTTACTTAGACCTATTTCTTTCATCTCTCTCTTTTTTAATACTTTTCACCACAGTCAAATTTTGAAAAAGAATTTTGTTGACAGGGTTAGTGTTGACCCTAACCCTTATCAGTTCCTGTTCCTATCCCTGTTCTGAATGTGCACAAATGTATCGTTGACTGTTACCACATTCACCTCAGAAAGATGATAAACATGCGATAAACCATAAATGTAAATGACCATGTAATACAGGAGTTTAAATGTGCGTACAGTATGTGCTGACACACATTAATGTGGCTGTAACACACTGAAGCTGACTCTGAGCTGTCTGTTGTTCCAGATGACAGTGCATCGGCGGCCAGTATGGAGGTAACGGACCGCATTGCCTCGCTGGAGCAGAGGGTCCAGATGCAAGAGGATGAGATCCAGCTGCTTAAGTCCGCTCTGGCCGACGTGGTGCGGCGCCTCAACTTGTCCGAGGAGCAGCAGGCCCTGGGCTCGCGCCGGGGACCAACCAAAGGTAACACTGTGGTCCCAGTTCAGTAAGAAGGCTTCTCCTGTGATAAGAAATCAGCCTTCCCATCTCTCTTTCTGCTTGTTTCTTATCTTCTGTCCGTCCCTTCATCTTTTGCTGTTGTGCTGTGAAATGCATTATGTGTCTAGAGCCTGCTGTGATGAAAAAGTGTCCTTCAGCAGACAGCACTGTGGGGAAGACAGGTAGGACTACTGCGTGACCTGAGCACTAACCAACGCTGTACGACCATGTCCAACACAAGTCACTATCTGCATTCACCACTCTGGCCTGATCCACAAGAGCAGCATGGACAGTTGTCAGTTGTCACAAAGTGACATGGTATGGTTTACAAAGAGAAATTGTGTCAGTAATAGTGGGAGAAAATATTGGACAGGTGTAAACACACATTCAAAAAATATAAACATACTGTATGACATTTCCTTTACAACTTTTGAAATTTTATTAAATTTGCAATAAAAGTTGCAATAATTTACACTAATTTTCTGTATAAATCAGACTCTTTGGCCGTATATATTGGTTATTACACCATTTATTATATTGTTTGTATTCCTATGGTCTGTTTTTGTGTTTTTGTTTTTGTGTGCATTAGGACACTATTTAAGATATATGTTCTGTGTTTCACAAAGATTATTCATGAACACTATGAGAAAACACTGGGCGCAGTGGCTCAGTGGTAGAGCAGTCGTGGTGGTTCGATTCCCGCTCTCCCTGGTTCATACTGTTGTTGTGTCCTTGTGCACAGCTCTGGTGTATGAGTTTGTGTGACTGTAGAGGTGAGTTTGGTGGTTGTTGAAGAAGGCCATGAATGTGTGACCATCATGAGAGGGGTACAAAAAAGTGCTACATAAATGCACATCATTTACCATTTCAACTTCAGACCCTGTCTGCTTTTTACACAAACAACAGCAGTAGTTCTTCTACAGATGGTGTGTACATAGCTCCCTAACGTTCTAAATTGAAACACTACTTTAGTTCTTACAGACTTGATGAATCAGATAGCTCCTGCTAGCTACGTTCTGCTTCTGTGAGAGATGCTAACCTCAGGTGCTCACAGAGTTAAACACTTAATGCATTTTTTGCATTTTGCTGCAGTGTCATATATATATATATATATATATATATATATATATATATATATATATATATATATATTTCACTGGCAGACATGGAGGTCATGCAATGATATGTTAATACCTGTATTTGTACATTTAGAAATAGATCGCTCTACAAACTCTACTCAGTGTTTCATTTTGTGTAAAAAGTTTAAATGGAAGTTATGCCATGGTATATCTTCTTCATTTCTTCATATCTGTCTATGGCATTAACATAAGCTGGGTTCCAACTGATTTGTTCCTGTCAGTGTGAACAGGCCCAACAAAATGATTCAATTTGAAATCTGATTATTACCACTGCTGCATGATCATGTTCAGCACCTCTGGGAACTCCTTCAAGACTGTTAGAAAACCAATCCAGATGACTGCCTCATGAAGCTGAATGAGAACGCCAAAAGTGTGCAAAGGTTTTCATCAAAGCAAAAGCAAAGAATCTAAAATATAAAAGACATTCTGGTTTGTTTAACACTTTTTGGTTTACTACATAATTCCATATGTGTCCATTCATTGTTCTGAAAGCTTAGATTCACAAGTTCTGTGGTCAAATGTTTGTTCCATAAAATGAACACAGCCATAGACACATTTGAATTGGCTGACCCTGAGTCAGAATAAAGAGGGGTAGTTGTATGTTGCAGAGGTATTATTGTCTTTAGACTGATAATCTAGCTTCTCAGTTTAGAGATGTAGGTTCTGTTTTCAGATGCTCCTGATGATCAAGGGCCTGAAAACTGAACCTATGCACACTTTGGTATATGTGCAACATTTTAATACATACCTTTTCCTCATGAAGCATGTGAAGTCTCACCCTGTTTGCTCTTACTGTATTCACTACACAAACAGATGGAGCGGTCCCACTGCATGCATCTGTGTCTGCTGGATCAAACAGATTTCATTAAACATGAATGACCACAGACAGTGCACAGTTTGGATTTACTTTTCTCACTTTGTGTGTGTTCCTATCTCATGCACTTTGTAGCTACACAAGAGATGAAATGTAATTCCTGCATTCATGTCAGTGTCAGTTGAATGAATCTCACTTTATCTCAGTTTGTCTTCCACGTGAACTAGCAACAATGATATGCAACAATGTCTTTGTTTTAACCTGTAAAGGTAACATAGGCTCATCAAGAAATAGGTCTGGACTCATTTGTCATTATCTTTTATTATTAAAACTAATCTCAAAAAGATTTTCATGTAAAGAAACAAGCTCTAGACCAGCTCACAATGTTTCAAGATATGATCATCTTTGTCTGTTCGGAGCATTATCTGCTGGAGAGGCCTTGGGTCGACATGTGACATTGGCTTGTTTTCTCCAAAATAATCTGTCTGGGGCCTTTTTGACATATAGGCTCCAATCCTTTAACATCCACTTTCTGTTCTTAAAAAGTCTTGAAATGAACATAGTTTAAATCAAGTTAATGTGATGAGCTAAATCCCTAAGACTCCTCTTTTTGGACAATCAGTCTTGCCTGCCTGACTGCCTTACCCAATACTAATCACTCATTAGCTGTAAAAACAAGCTCTAAAATAGCCACAGCTTGCTTAAGAAATTGTAAATCTTTGCTTTGATCTCTGTAAGACAAGATTGCACAGAGACTCTCTAAAATCAGCTGCTCTGGAAGTGTTTGCTGTATGCATACAAGGTTTGGCATCAGAAGCAATGTTTTGGCCGAGAACACAAGTCAGTGGTCTTTCAGTCTATCTACAGGCAACAACTAGAGTGACATACAAAATGACATACAAAATAGAACATTTTATGGCGAGCAAAAAATGTTCTATTTTGTATGTCATAAATGAATGGACACTGGCTAAGCTCTTCACCTTTGCCAAAATGGACACTTCTTCTTAATGACGTCGGCTGTAAAAGGGTGGCATTACTAATTCATTAAAATAGATATTAATGTGCTGGTCGTACACGTAGACATTGGAGCCAACACTGATATTCTTGTAATCATGAACTGAATGTAAAATGCATAGAATCTAGTATAAACCCTTGTTGTCCTCTCATTTCAGCGCGACCCATGATTGCCACTCTGCCTGTAAGGCCCACTGTAAACAACGGGACCATCCAACCAAAGAAAGGCAGCAGTTTGCCCTCCCCGTCTGGGACTGGCTCCAGGAAGGACACCAGCACAGCAGCTATCAAGAGGTGAGGAACTTAGTGAAGAGAGTTCATTCTCCAAAGTCTTTATCATTTCTATACACTTGATCTTGATACTTCACATTGATACTGCACATCGATACTGCACATTGCTACTGCACATCGATACTGCACATCGATACTCCACATTGATACTGCACATTGCTACTGCACATCGATACTGCGCATTGCTACTGCACATCGATACTGCACATTGATACTCCACATCGATACTGCACACGGATACTCCACATTGATACTGCACATCGATACTGCACATCGATACTGCACATCGGTACTGCACATCGATACTGCACATTGATACTCCACATCGATGGCTGAGCCTGCGGACTGTCTAGTCCTGTTTTTGTGCTGTGTCACAATGTCCTACACATATCATCACATTTGTGCCTTTTTATCAAGTTCATTTCTTGACATTTCCCAGAAGGCACTGGCTTAATCCACACATACACACTTATCAGTCTCTGTCTGTGGAACAGTATTCTGTGTCTGGCTTACATTAACATAATGAAACGTTGCTTACAGCCAGTGGGAGTCGCTCTGGTCCAAACTGTTCAGGCTTTTTTCATTTCAGGAGAACTTTTGTTTCTGCTCCAAGTCATAAGAAAAATGTGAGCTGTTACTTTTAATGTCCTGTGCCCCCACCTTGAGCTTTACCAGAGAGGGCAGTAAAGAGATTAGTCTGCAGATTGAATCAAGAATCAAGAATGAAATCAAACACAAACATGGATGTGTCCAGACTGCAGTCTATACTGCTCCACTGGAATATCTGCACATGTTCAGACTATAGACTTTCAGTAGTTTTAGGGTGTGTTTATACTTAATATGTTTGGTATGGTTAAATTAACTTTGGTGCAGTTGTGCTTTTAATACCAGTTCATTTGGATAAGTGTTAATACTGCCACCTCGATACACACTAAACATAGAGAAAATGTATTGTATGTTGCATAAAAAAAATTAAGGATAGAATACAACCATAAAACCAGCCATTCAATAAAGATAATGTACATAATTTAAAAGTAAACACAATCAGTCAGTACAAGATAAAAACATTGATCTGAGTTCTTGTAGTTCAGGCCCTATTGTACTACAATAGGCGTCGGCACAAAAAGCACCTAAAACGCTCAGTCTTAAACCTGGGGAGGGTCAGTCTCTGGCTGAAGGGGCTCGATCTCTGCCAGGGTAATTCAAAATCCTGTAAATTGTGTCCATTTTTCTGCTAAAACCTCCACTATCCAGCTGCAGACAACTGCAACCACACCACTGGCCTTCCTCACAAACCTATTGAGTACTTTAAGTGTATTAAGTGCCATCATGTTGCATCACAATCAGGTAAAAACTATTTTCGACCAACTGTCGGGAGTCACCGTCCAGACACATAGATTGATCAAACGAAACACCAAAGGTGCGTTTACAACAAGCAAATTGTTGTACAGCAAATTAAGCGTTAAGCGCGAGTGATTTACATTTACATTTACATTTACATTTATTCATTTAGCTGACGCTTTTATCCAAAGCGACTTACATTGTTCTAATGTTATGACCAGTGTTACAGTCACTGGAGGCAAGGTGGGTTAAGTGTCTTGCCCAAGGACACAATGACAGTATGAACTGTGGGGAGAGCGGGAATCGAACCACCTACCTTCCGGTTGAAGGACGACCACTCTACCCACTGAGCTACTGCCATGTTAAGTCAATGCAAAGACGCAATCAGACGCGTCTGGAAATCCGGCGGCGCAAATGACGCGAATTGCGCAAATTGAGCGTTTGACGCGCGAAACGCGTCCAACGCTTCATTCGCGCAAGTTGAAAAATCTGAACTTTGGCGAAAATTTGTGACGCGTTAACCAATCAGGGGCTTGCTCTAGTAGTGACGTGCTATGAACGGAGGCGGACCATAGAGGCAGAAATCCAAAACAACAATGGAGGACGAAGTTATCGGGGCAGCCTGGGGGCTACGATAAATCTTCGTCATTTTATAGAGCCAGGAATCTTAAAAGTTCTTGCTCGAAGTGAGTGAGGGGGTCGGAAACTCTGGTAAGTTAATTCATTACAGTTGTATATATTGAGGCAACTAGCTAGCTAAAGCCTGAGCTAATTTGCCGTACTCTATAACTAGTTTTCCACTGACGAGTGTATGTGTTTATCCAGAGAAAGTGTGCAGAAAGAACCTGAAGAACATGTATTTAAAGGAGAGGAGAAAGGAGATGGAGATTTAGGACAAAAGTGGAAGTACTTTGCGGTTCTGTCTTTCCTCGACCCCTAGTCTTCACACGAGAGACAAGCAGGACTGTGGAGAGGGGTCCGAGGATTACGAATACCCCGAGGACCAGGACGAGACAGAAGCAGCAGCAGGACATTCAGAGACAAGTGTGTGTGAACAAGTGAAGCCACACAGGGAATACTGTATGTGATGTTCAAATGTTAACTTGTATTAATATTTAATAATATAATGTTTATATATATTGTCATGACAGAGCTGACTTTTAATGCCAGTGAGCCTGGGTCCCCCCCCTGCGAAAACCTGCTGCTGCTTCAGCTTCCCCTGCCCCATCCACATCTGCTGCTGTATCCACAGGTGTGTACAGGCAATAAATACATATACAATCATTTACAGTAAGCCCTCATAGGCTCTTACATTCAGATACAAACACAACCCTGGTGGTTTGTTAATGAGTAGATAATGTTTTTCTGACTTTTTCATGTGTCATTTCATAAAGGGCAACCCCCAGAGAAGATTCCCAGAGAAGACCCCCAGAGAAGACCCAGTCCAGAAGCTCTCAGAACACATGCTGTAGCTCCAGGTTCAGAAGATGAGCTCTTCTTGAGTCTGGTCCCTTCTCTGCAGAAGTTACTGTCTTGGACAAAATAACTTGTCAAATATCAAATACATACATTAATTTATGAAAGCAGCACAGTTCTGCTTCATTTGGAACCCAGTGTATAGTTTTTCTAAATGATGCAGCTGTCACAGCAGGAAATAAACCAGACTTTCTCTGTTCTCCTCTCCTTCACTTTAGGATTCTTTTATTGCTGCTCAGAAATAGTGCTTTAGATTTTTTGTATAGTTTCATATTTAAATTTGTTTTAATACACTGATTCATTCATTCATTCATTTTATATATTGACCAAAAGGTTTTGATGTGTTTGTGCACAAAGTCATTATAATTTATATTTGTCACAAACATTTCAATATTTCAGACTGATTTATTTAGAATGAAATAGAATAAAGTTTATAATGTTCAGTATTTAAGACTAGATTACTTATGGTAAACATTTGTTAATTTTTATTATATTCTATTGCAAACACATCCACAATAGTACAGTAAGAAAACAGTTATTTATGACTGGACCAGTGTCGTAGTATTAATGAGAAACAAGACATGAGTCAGAGATTCCTTTTGGAGGCAGGCTCCATTTATTTAAGAAGTAAACACAAATAAAGGGAGGTACAACACAATGTTATAAATACAATTGTAAATACGATTTACAGGCACGTGCTCTGGGGTTAGCACTCCTGCCTCACAGCAAGAAGGTCATGAGTTAAAAACCCGGCCGACTCAAACATTCTCGGCCGGCTCCGGTCTTTCTGTGAGGAGTCTGCATGTCCTCCACATGTTACCGTGGGTTCTCTCCGGGTACTCCGGCTTCCTCCCACCGTCCAAAGACATGCATGTATAGGTCAATTGGCGACTCTAAAGTGTCCCTAGTGAATGAATGTGAGAGGGAATGGTTGTCTGTCACTGTCTGTCTCTAAATGTCAGCCCTGCGACTAACTGGCCACTGTCCAGGGTGTACCCCGCCTCAGGTCCAAAGCTGCTGGGATAGGCTCCAGTCACCCGCGACCCCTAATGAAACTAAGCGGTAGAAAATGAATGAATGAATGAGTTTTATATGCATAATTCTATATTGACTGTACTGATAACTGTTCAAATGACTGTAGTTGTCCACATATTAATTACTCATAATCACATCAAATATTGACTGGAGACAGATGGACAGACTTGAATAGAGCGTCAGTAGTTGCTGTCCTGCGGGAAATCCTCGCACCGACTCGGGACAACAGGTCATCGAACTGGGGCCGGGTCAGTGGGAATTACCGCTGAAAGCGTCCGTCATCCAGGCGCAGCTCCTGGAGAAGTTTGTGAAACTCACGGAGCTGGGTCCGCCTCTGAAGCATCCGATGGACCCCCGCACAGCGCCGAACGGGTTCCTGCTGTTTTTCAGTCCTCTAAAGTAAATAGAGCACTGCTACTTTCTCGACGAAATCCATGTCAACCATTCTTCAACAAGACCGGAAGACAACACGTCTGGCAGAAGCCCCTCCCATGAAGCGGATTCGCGTCTGTTGTTAAGTGAATTTCACGCGCGAATGAAGCGAGTAAACTCAAAATGTTCATGCGTCCAACTACGTGCGAATAGCACGATTTATTCGGGCAATTCGTGTTTGGTGTAAATGCAATTGCGCGAATAAATCGTGCTATTTGCGCCGCAAATTTTCGCCAAAGTTTAGATTTTTCAACTTGCGCAAATAAAGCTTGGACGCATTTCGCGCGTCAAACACTCAATTTGAGCAATTTGCGTCACGTGATTTGCGCGAATCGCCTCATTCGCGCCGCTGGATTTCCACGCACGTCTAATTGCGTCTTTGCATTGACTTAACTTAAGGGAATGAAGGTGTTGCTTGATCTGGGTATTTTATTGTCTGGAGCAATGATTAAAGTTTCTTTTTCTTAAGTGTCTTTTGTGTATTCAGTGGTAGGTAGTTTTTGTTTAACCAATTCTTAATACAAGAGAGGCCTTAAAAACAACATGACAAAGAGGAACCGACTATTGTTTGGTTGAGGCTCAGAAACAACTTTTCAGGCTCTTACAGTGCCTTGCGAAAGTATTCGGCCCCCTTGAACTTTGCGACCTTTTGCCACATTTCAGGCTTCAAACATAAAGATATGAAACTGTAATTTTTTGTGAAGAATCAACAACAAGTGGGACACAATCATGAAGTGGAACGAAATTTATTGGATCTTTCAAACTGTTTTAACAAATAAAAAACTGAAAAATTGGGCGTGCAAAATTATTCAACCCCCTTAATTTAATACTTTGTAGCGCCACCTTTTGCTGCGATTACAGCTGTAAGTCGCTTGGGGTATGTCTCTATCAGTTTTGCACATCGAGAGACTGAAATTTTTGCCCATTCCTCCTTGAGCTCAGTGAGGTTGGATGGAGAGCATTTGTGAACAGCAGTTTTCAGTTCTTTCCACAGATTCTCGATTGGATTCAGGTCTGGACTTTGACTTGGCCATTCTAACACCTGGATATGTTTATTTGTGAACCATTCCATTGTAGATTTTGCTTTATGTTTTGGGTCATTGTCTTGTTGGAAGACAAATCTTCGTCCCAGTCTCAGGTCTTTTGTAGACTCCATCAGGTTTTCTTCCAGAATGGTCCTGTATTTGGCTTCATCCATCTTCCCATCAATCTTAACCATCTTCCCTGTCCCTGCTGAAGAAAAGCAGGCCCAAACCATGATGCTGCACCACCATGTTTGACAGTGGGGATGGTGTGTTCAGGGGGATGAGCTGTGTTGCTTTTACACCAAACATAACGTTTTGAAGTGTTGCCAAAAAAGTTTGATTTTGGTTTCATCTGACCAGAGCACCTTCTTCCACATGTTTGGTGTGTCTCCCAGGTGGCTTGTGGCAAACTTTAAACAACACTTTTTATGGATATCTTTAAGAAATGGCTTTCTTCTTGCCACTCTTCCATAAAGGCCAGATTTGTGCAGTATACGACTGATTGTTGTCCTATGGACAGAGTCTCCCACCTCAGCTGTAGATCTCTGCAGTTCATCCAGAGTGATCATGGGCCTCTTGGCTGCATCTCTGATCAGTCTTCTCCTTGTATGAGCTGAAAGTTTGATACTCCTTCCATTTCAATATTATCGCTTGCACAGTGCTCCTTGGGATGTTTAAAGCTTGGGAAATCTTTAAACTTCTCCACAACAGTATCTCGGACCTGCCTGGTGTGTTCCTTGTTCTTCATGATGCTCTCTGTGCTTTAAACGGACCTCTGAGACTATCACAGTGCAGGTGCATTTATACAGAGACTTGATTACACACAGGTGGATTCCATTTATCATCATTAGTCATTTAGGTCAACATTGGATCATTCAGAGATCCTCACTGAACTTCTGGAGAGAGTTTGCTGCACTGAAAGTCATATCTTTATGTTTGAAGCCTGAAATGTGGCAAAAGGTCGCAAAGTTCAAGGGGGACGAATACTTACGCAAGGCACTGTAACCAAGTCACTGAACATGTTTGTTTGTTCATAATAAGGTTTAGGATCAAGAACTGGCATTGGGCTATAAAATTGGGATGGTATTTAGTTTATAGGCTGCAGTCATAATATTACCTAGGGTTCAATATAATGTGTTTATAACAACATTGTCAACAGTGTTATATGTTCCTCTCTTAAATTGTCTAACACAATGTCATATAAGCTCTCGTTGTTCTGTGTTGTTCACTCACTGTCATCTGTCCTGTCAGTTTGTCCAGCCTGTCCTCTCTGTATCGCTCTAGAATTCTCAATTTGTCACTCAGGTGAGATTACGACTCACAGCCACTGTATAATAAACTCATACATAACTACATTGCTGCATATTAACCAACCCACATTCATGAGGATGCTTCCTAATAGATCTATCCATTTGTAACTGGCCACATCCATAACTTTGTTTAGTTGTAATCAAACTCCAGATTGGACGGGGACACGGCTAATGCCCTACAGTCCAATTACTGTGGCTCCTCCAGGGACTACACAGCAAACAACCGTTCTGTCCTGTACACAACAGTCACACGGGACGACAGCCGTGGGGCAGGTTTGGGGCGTCAACAGCCTTCCTCTCTCGGCTGGATTAGGCATCCAGAGCTGGACTGCTGAGGGAGCCTTTTCTTTGTGCTCATACACAGAGTGTCAGCGAGCGTTAGAGCTTCATAGTTTAGACAGAATGCTTTAGCTAAAATCAGGAAAAGAAAAATTAGCAGTTGTGTGTACTGATCATTTTTTATCTTTTTTTGGGAGAAAAAAAAAGTGAAATAGTCAATGTTAGTTTAGTGTGGAACATTTGGCAGCTCAGTTTATCAACTCACAGCAAATTTATCACACATATATTTTTAATTCACTTAGATGCTTTTATCAATTTACATAATATTCCACAATTTAGGTTTATTGGGAATGTTTTAATTTATGTTCATTTATTATACAAGGTTCAGTCAATTAATTCTAGCGTCCCACAATCAAAGAGCTTTAAAGACCTTTAGATTTGGCTGCACAGACTCATGGGAAGTCTAGTAGTATCTTGTTAATATCCAAGCCTCTCACATGGAACCCCTTAAAAAGTCCTCGAGTAAAAAGTTAAAAGCTGTGGCAGCACTACACTCATGTCTGTGTCTTAAGAATATCATTACTAATGCAGAGTGCTTAGTCAGGAAGTAAAAAGTCTAAAGTCTATTCTTAGACAGCAGGGTCAGGTAGTTTCCTGACCTGCTCTTGTGTTTTTCTCCCCCAACCCCAGCACTGTGAGGAGGGCCAACTCAAACGAACACGTTAGCACTCTGACACGCAAAGACTCCAGCGACTCCAAAGGCAACCGCACACGAGCCGGGTCGAACGGGAGTAACGCCAGCAGCAAGAGGAGTGACAGGTAACACACACAAATACTCAAGTTGAAACAAGGCACGGGATAATCAGAGATTCACACTTTAACCTTGAGGATAAATGATCTCAGTATGACTTTAAATATTTTGAAATTACAAGTAAATGGGACAAGGCAAATGTGAAGGTTGACAAACATAACAGTAATATGATAACAGTTCCCAAGGCGGGACTTTAAACTCACCTTTTCTCTGGTTTTATTTATTTACTATTCATTTGGCCACACCACTTGACGTGTCTCAGTATTCTAACAAACTGACCCAAAGCCACTTCAGTAATTTGACAGAATAACTGGTTGAAAAGTCATGTCAAATACAGAAGCTGTTTATAAATGTGTCAGCTCTTATTATAACAAGGGTATGTCATAGTATTAGTGGTTTTAATATTGATTGTGGTTCCTTGTAACTAGTTTTAATCCCATGCCTGGACTAACAACTCCAGTAGACGTCAGAGGTCATTGACAGCTGTGTATTTACTTTACAGCAAACAGAGGGAGCCAGTGTTTAATGCAGGTAAGAACTGAAGGCTGTGTGTCTGAGGCCTGACACATTTACAAAACACATAATAGAACTCACTAGCATATTGTTGCCAGAGTCATAAAAGTCTCAAATCTATTTTAAAGATTAATCTTTGTAAGAACAAGATAATTCACTTTTTGTTTTACAAGACACTGATTTATCACATTATCACACGATATTGGCTTGTCACATGTTTATAAAAATGAATGTCTAAGACATTTTCACTTAATTACAGGATTTAAAATTTTTATGACTATTTCTCACTGAAGACATCAAAACTATCAATGAACACATATGGAATTATGTAGTAAACAAAAAAGTGTGGAAAAAACTTTTAGACTCTTCAAAATAGCCACCCTTTGCTTTGATTACTGCTTTGCACATTCTCAGCCTTCTCTCGATGAGCTTCATGAAGGAGTCACCTCAAATGGTCTTCCAACAGTCTTGAAGGAGTTCCCAGAGATGCTCAGCATTTGTTGGCCCTTTTGCCTTCACTCTGCTCCAACTCATCCCAAACCATCTCGATTGGGTTTAGGTCAGGTGACTGTGGAGGCCCGGTCATCTGGCGCAGCACTCCATTACTCTTCTTCCTGTTCAAATAACCCTTACACAGCCTGGAGGTGTGTTTGGGGTCATTGTCCTGTTAAAAAAGAAATGATGGTCCAACTAAACGCAAACCGGATAGGATGGCATGTTGCTGCAGCCATGTTGGTTCACATTTACATTTTACATTTACATTTAGTCATTTGGCAGACGCTTTTATCCAAAACGACTTACATTAAGGTTCTATTCACCAGTGTTACATTTACACTTTTCATCCCACAAATGAACCCTGACCAGGCACACCTTTGAAGTGAAAACCATTTAAGGTGCTAACAACATGAAGCTCATTGAGAGAGGGCCAAGGGTTTGCATATTTAGAGGTATTTCACACTTTTTTGTTTACTACATAATTGGATATGTGTTCATTCATAGTTTAATGTCTTCAGTGAGAATCTACAATGGAAATAGTCATAAAACTATATATATATATATATATATATATATATAGTTTTTTCCACATTACTATGCGATTGTAAGGGAGGCTCCAAAAGAGCAGAAGCAGGCTGTATCTACGCATTTCTTCACAATGTGATCAACAAATGTCTGATAGATCCACATATGTTTATCTTCATATTTGTGTGGAATCTATTTTCCTTTCACTCTCCATTATCATGAGCACATCCTCATCCATTTTCATCCATCTTTAACCATCTTTTAACATCAGTCTTCATTTCATTTAAGCTACTGCAGTTTTTATTTAACTTTGGTTCAATGCAATGTGCTGCTAAGTTATCTATTGTCTATAAGTGTATCTATTTTTATCTTCATCACTAAAAGGCAGTACATAGAGAGTGTGGTGTGTGTTACATTAGACAAACAGAACACTTGTGCTTCAAATGAGATTCTGCTTTTACATTGGACTTGATTAAAAAGGCTTGAGTCCAGGATCTATTCTACACATCTGTAGAAGTCTGCAGACTGTAGAGCCAGAATAAAAGAGTTTGAGGATTGAAATGCATTCTAGTCCCAAAGTTATTGCCAGTTAGTGGATCTAAAAGATCAGTTCACAAGAAGCCAAGCCATTGAAGCTTGTTGCTCTGCAGATATTATTGTTGTGAGTTTGTGGTAATAGTTGTTTATGCGTATTCAGATTTGTGTGTGTGCGTTACATCACACACAAAGCTCTAGATACAGACAAATGTTTCACTACAGCCGTGCTGCCATTGACGAGTCTGTGTTTAGATGTTTGTGAAGCTTATTGTTCATCTGCCCTGGGTTTAGACTGACAAAATACTAAAAACTTTGAACTACACACACACACGTACACACAAATGTACAACTCTAAATATGCACACAAATCTAAATCCAAATTCACAAATACATTTGCAGCAATAATAGCCCCATAGTGTCAGGCTAACAATGAAAGCCCACTGTGGGGAAATATCTCCAGTGACTCAGCAATACTCTATAATTGAATACAGTACAGCTGCTACTATCATCCATAGTAGAATGTCGGTGATAATTATTCCATCTTTATACAGAACTGTACAATGCTTTGTGAGGCTCATGAAAGACCACCACACACAGAAACATTTGTGCAGACCATTTATGGACACAAGCCTCTTGAAGAACATTAGGGACAGGAGCTGCTGTTCCTGAACACCACAAAACAGGAAGTGATGTTAGGCCAGAGCAGGAAGTGCCCTCACCTGGTGCTTTTGTCTCTCTCTGTGACCTTTACAAGGGATGCGCCGTGTGACCCACTGCAAAGGTAGGCCCCTCCTGCCCCGCTCCCTAACGTTGTCCCGCCTGCACCATTTCCCCACACTGGACCAATCACAGACAGCCATTCAATCAAACCGATCATGTGACCTCAGATTTGGCTTTGTACTGTAAACTCCTGGGCTGGTGTTGGGAGAGCGGTCCAGTCGGGACAGGAGTGGGTTCGGTGTGCTTCAGTCACCCTCCCTCTGAGTGTTTGGAGGACATTTGACTAACAAGAACACATGCATCGTGTTGCTCACACACTCACTGCTGCTCGTAGGCACTTGGTCTGTGTCACCTTGGTAACAGCACAAAGAATCCTTTATTGGTTCAGAGTCAGTAGAATAAGTGCCCTTATTCTCTTTCTCTCTTCCAAATCACTTTTTGCATTACAAACAGACTCAGTGACTTTTGATAAAGCACTTCCGATAAGAGTCCACTGAGTTTTTTATGTTCTGTGTTCCCCACTACAGCACATTTACAAAGCTGTGAAATAAAACCACTAATAAAGGAGAAAACTTCATTATGTCGTAAAAAGCTCCAATTAAAACTCAACAGTTAGTCATAACAGAAGTCGTGTCTATTTGATCGCCATAGCTCTTTGAAATAAAGCTCTCTGATGGTTTTTAATGCTCTTAATCCCACGTCCCTCAACAGGAATCAAGTACCTTTACAACGGAAAGAAAAGCACCAATCCAAAGCAACTCATGCAAACCCATCTACACTCACAGTATCTTGGATTATAGAACAACAAAAACCTCTGTGGCCACAGTTTATTAATGTCTCTCAATTCCAAACATGTATGCCTAGTATTAGTTCAGCCATCATACAAAAGATGTAAGGTAAACTGAGACTCCCACTTGAGTGAATTTTTTAATGGAGTCTCAAAAGTAGCAGACTTAAGGTTTACCACAGTGCATCATGAAAAGTACAATGATGGTCACTAGATGCAGGACAGAGTTTTATGCTTTCTGTGGAGTCAAACATCTACTCTATATTCCCTTTCATAGAGTCCATCTTATACACAAATGAATAAAACTTATGTGAGAACTACAACAAATCAGGGCCAAAAGACCATTTGAAGGACGTTGGAAGAGGTTAGAGTTCGTCAAAGTAATTAGAAACACTTTAATATGGAGTGTCTTCACAAACTAAGATTTAGATAAAGAGAGATTTGTCATATTTTGGAGCAAAAGTGAGGAAGCAAATATTTCCATGCTGTAAAAAAAACCTTATGAAACTTTTATTGTGAAGTGTTCTGGAGGTTTGGAAAAGTGACACTATGAGGTCACTAATGTTAGCTAACAGCCTGCTTAGACCTGTATGAATGATTCACCATCACCAGGAAGCTGTTTATGTGATGACTCCAGTTAGAGACGTTTCCCCTTGTTGTCCCCCTCAGTAGTTTGTGTTTGACTATATTTCTCAAGAGTTTACAGCAGAAGGACATGTTCTAACGACCCATCCTTCTGCCCCTGGTTTTGCCCCGGTCACACCCCCCTGACCCTTCTCTGTCCAGTGACGGTGCAGCTGTACCTGGGCCGCTCTGCTGCTCTGGCTCAGAAGAAGCCCAGCGCTGGTTCTGTGGGCCGGTCTGTCCCGGGCGACCCAGCCTCAAGGCCCAGACACACCCCTGACAGCGGCAGGGTCCGTGGCCCCAGACAGGGCGCTGTGTCCAGACCCCCTGCTGTCAGAAAGCCCCCCAGCTTTAGCCCGCCCCTCAGACAGTCAGGCTCGTACTCCCCTCTGGACACACCCAGCTACTGCAGCCCCCTCAAGTCGCCCAGCCAGTACTTCCAGCTCTGTTACTAATGCATTAGAGAGGGGTCCCAACAGGAGACCCCCAGGGGTCATTGAGTCAGAATATTATTAAATGTCATAAGAGAGAGACAGACCTTTTCATATTCCTGCTGGTTTTTTTTTCACATATGATGTTAGTTATCCTAGAGCCTTGTTTCCACTGGAGCGTTACAGATCTGTCCAGGACGGGGAAGCTTTCATTTTCAAAAGTGGTTTGAAAAATCTCTAAAAAGTGATTTGGGGACCCTTTGGCTCCTTGTCCCAATTGTGTAGTCGGCTGTTCAAAATGAGAAAACTGGGGAAAAACGAAGCATGTCTTGTTCTTGTGGTGAACATATTTCATTAGAAAACACTTTAAATGTACAAAAACAAAGCTAGCAACAGCTGTTTAAAGAGATTCCGAGTTGTACGACTCTCGCTTATATTTAAATATGGGCTTTTTGGGCCTTAGAGAAGAGCAGAGACTTACCCTGTCTATGATATTTTATAGAAAAATAATAAAATCACATTGATAATAGAAAAGACCACACTGTTCATTAACCACAAACAGCTTGTTGTGGATATATGCCATATACAGAACATAGATGATATGCAGTGTTGAGTTCACTGAGGTCATTAAGGTCCAACCGCTCTATTACTATGTGTTTATAAGTTAATCATTTTCATCTGAGCCTCTTATGTGAGCAGGATGTTAACACAATCCATTTACTGCATGGGTCTGACTATAATCAATATTTTAAATATATACTGGTTTACCAACCCACATATCCAATCGGAGCAGCTCCATGTTGTTTACGTTCATAAGGGTCGCTAGATCTGCAAACCTAAAACACACCCAGACCTGTCAGAGCTGACACATCTCTGGACACATCGAGTTGGTAAGGCAGGGGTCAGAGGCTGCTTTGTGCAGGTCAAGTTTGATTTTTCACAAGTTACTAAATTCACAAATCTGTAAGAATCACGCTGCAGCGTAAGGTACATTTATTTGAGTCTGAAAAAAATGTTACTTTTATCATGTCCATTAGGTTCGAGCCCAACATGTTTTCATTTCATAAGGACCACGGTTCCAGTGGTTCCCCCACCTTCTTTAGCAGGCTCTAAACAGTATTCAGTCAAGCCCAAAAATACCAAGACCAGTGTATAATACATCAGAGGAGAACAGTTACAAAACTCCAAATCTAAAAATCCAGTTTTAGACCAAGAGAGAACTATTATTTTAACTCTTCAGAATGTAAGCACAAGAATAAATATGTTAGAAACAGGATGTACATCTGCAGAAATACATGCACAATACACTTTGGCTTTGGCTGGTGCAGGTTGTCATATGAGCCTGAAGTTTATTTGAATGTTTTTGCTTTAGAAAAACTGTGTGTGCACTGCTGTCAGCTGAATATTCATGTGTTTGCTCTTGTTTTATTCTGTTTCTATTTGAAAAAGACTAATAAAGTGTGTTCAAAGCTTATTTCTTTCTGTCATGCATTTTGTCATAAATGCACCACCTCACCCTGACCCCATCATCATCATTAGTCTGTGGTGTGTCTCTTGTCTCTGACGGTCTGTGTTGTCTCTTCTAGAGGAGGGTTATGTGAGAATGTATTTGAAGGGACGTCCCGTCACCATGTTCATGCCCAAAGAGCAGGTGGACGGCTACAGTCTGGAAGCCCGAGGAGAGCTGCCCCAAAACAAGCTCAAACTGGACTGGGTGTATCCTTTACCTTAATTCGCTTCTCAGTTTAATGTCCGGTCGCCATGACAGTTTGAAACTTTTGGTTTGGTTTCAATGAACTTCTAATTGGATCAGTCTTCTCTGAACAGAGGAGGTGCACTGAGACACATCTTTCCTCTAAATACAAGTGTGTTGGAACTAAAACAGTTTCTCTCTAGAAGGACATTAGCACCTGAAGAGAGAAGTTCTGTTAATGGTCCACATACGGTGGCCAAAAAGGGCCACGCAAATGCAGTAGCCACAACACAACGAACGTAAGCCCGCCCCAAGCGGACACACAGCTCACTTATGCCGACAAAGAAGGAGAAACCTTCGGAGTTTAGAATTGACAAAGTCCCTTAGATGAGTATAAAGTCTCTTTACCTTTAAAACTACATCCAGACAAGAAAGTGTGTAATTTAATACCCAGAGCTTAAGTGAGAGACACAGCAGCACCCCCTGACAAAGACCTACACTGGAAACCTTTACGTACATGTAGCCAGGTGTGCTAAGCCCTCCCTGTCATTTTCAATACAAATCTAATTTAATTTATATCATATCAAAATAAATATAAAACCTCCTAAACCTAAAAGGTTTGAGTCAGGAAGTGTCGCGGGAGTCTCGGGAAACTCATGAGAAACAAATTGCTTAACGAGTGAGTTTTTACAACAGTTTTTTTTAACATTATATTGAAGCGTACGGAGGTGCTCTGTAGGGAAAGATCCTTGTTGTAGCTCATTTGTTTGCATTTGTATTTTTGTGTTATTGTGAGCCTTCTGGGCCACCGTACAATGAAGCTCTTTGATTTTTTCTTCATGTGAATGACAGATCCAACCAGACCTGCCCAAATCTGTTAGTTGCATATTAACACGGTTAACCCAGGTTAGTTTTGAGTTCTGCCAGTTCTTGGATTACTATTCTGTCATTGGGCTCAGTTCTAGTTCCAACCCAGTCCCAGAGAGTGTTGATCCAGGTCAGAAACAGTCCTGTGATGTGTTTCCAGGAGGAACCTGTCACAGTGGATCTGTTCATGACTCTGAGCTGGAGCTGGCACCATCTCTCAGTCATCACCTGCAGTTGGCAGATTCTCTTGTTGAGTTATTTTTATTTTGCTGTATTTGTGGCTTGCCTCTGAGCAGGTGTGACTGGGAGCGGCTTGTATACAGTATAAGCAATTAATTAATGGCAAATACATTGTACATAGATTAATAACTTACACAAAATAAAAGCAGTGCTACAGTAGTTTATCAAGTTATTGCGCTCCACCTAATGTGTTGATGATGATGTTGACTCCTTGACTCCCCGTGGCCTGTAGCTATGGTTACCGTGGTCGAGACTGCCGCTCCAACCTGTACCTGCTGCCAACCGGAGAGACGGTGTACTTCATCGCCTCGGTGGTGGTGCTGTACAACGTGGACGAGCAGCTGCAGCGCCACTACACCGGACACACGGACGACATCAAATGGTAATAGTCAGACTCAACCCCAGCAGCTGCACCGTGTAGTACCACGAGACTGAAAAAAGGAACAACTCTTGAAATGAAGGCACATGTACAGTTCTATAAAACAGACATTGTAACTGAGAAGATCAAACAGTCACACAACCCCTCTTAGACACTAGACTCTCACCACAAACTCCTCTTTGTATACTGTGCACTTTCGTAAACATAATACACAAATATAGTTTACCACTAAAAAAATATGCTGATAACTATCATAGTGCATCCATAGTGGAATTGGTGAATCCAAAATGCCCATATTAAGTGAAAGGTTGTAAATAATATCTATCATTCTGTCATCAGATGGCCGCTTTCCCACTGGGCATGAGGTTTATATAACTAACTTACAAGCAGATTATAATAATTATCATGTGGATAGCAATGTAAGCACTTGTAATATGTATAACAATAGCTTGCTTTTGCAAGAATTTTATTCAATTTTATTAGCCTAATAGCATAATAACAACAACTGCCTCCAGGGGTTTTACTCCAACATCGCCGTCTTTTGAGCCTCCATCAGGGTGAGGAAAAACCACGTTGGGGAAAATGTGAACGCTCAGGGAGAATCACAGAGGAGGATCCAGGACGGACAGGCCGTGACGTAAATGTGTCCAGGACAGTCACTGACAAACAGTCCATCATATGAACAAATAAATGAAAAAGAATGTAGTCAGAATGCAGTTTATCTGAGTGAGGCCAGGAAGGGTCCATGGGTCAGGACACTTAAGGTCCAATCATCACTGGGACGTCTAACAGCGCGCCAGAAACATTGAACTATGAAGGCAACCATACAGTAGTTTATACGTATATCCAAAAGCACCAGAAATAACAAACTCTAATACTGTAGAAAGTGATAAAACACAGGAAAGAGGGGTGCATGTATGTAGGGTGGAACCTACAAAAAATATTTGATAAGACTGGATGTGGTAAAAGTTTATACTGATAAACTTTCACCTGTCAGTTTATCACATTACATCCAGTTTGATCAATTCATATACAGCGTGAACTATTTCTAGTTCACAGGTTCTTTTGTCAGTTTACATAATCTCTCACTCGACACTTTTTAATTCACACTCACTTCTTCTTTCTTCTTTCCACCGCTCATGCAGAGTGGTTAGCACCTCTGCCTCAAAACAAAAAGGTCATGAGAAGGACATTCATTTACAATAACTTGTAATTTATTAGTCAAAAGGTACAGTAAAGTCATTTTTTTGCATTGTAGTGTCATCAAATCCTTTTAGGCAAGGCATTTTTATTTATACAGCACAGTTCATACACTGGGTCATTCAAAGTGCTCTACAGGAATTAAAGTCCAATTTAAAATACATAGACAAGATTTAGAAAAAGAAAACCAGAGTTCGGAGCTTTAGGACAGGTCGTGGGAGTTGCAGGGGAGTCCTGGCCCCATGTGTGAGGGGGGACTTTTGTACATGTCTTTTTGGTGGTAGAGGAAACCGGAGTACCTGGAGGAAACCTTCGCAGACACGGGGAGAACATGCAAACTCCACACAGAAAGGCCCTGCTCTGAATGGGAATCGAACCCAGAACCTTCTTGCTGTGACTCTCTAGAAACCTCCTCCATCTTTTCATGTTCCTCATCTTTATTCGAATGCTCCTTTTGATGATGAAAGGCATTTAAAAACAGTTTTCATGTCCCATCCCCAGCCTGGCTGTCCATCCTGATAAAATCACCATAGCAACTGGGCAGGTGGCGGGCACCTCGTCAGATGGAAAAGTGAGTCCTGGCTTTTGTTAGTGCTGTAGCGTGAGATGCCTGTTGTAAATGTTGTCATCGTTACCTGTTAACCTCATAGTAGTGTCCTTGTGTGTTTTGGGATCAGCTGGCTCCTCATGTCCGTGTGTGGGACTCTGTCAGCCTCAATACTCTTCACATTTTAGGAGTGGGCTTCTTCGACCGTGGCCTGGTCTGCCTCGCTTTCTCCAAGTCGGTAAGAAAAGAACGCCCATTCTGATCAGCGTTTTTATGAGCCTGAATCAGAATTATTTTGATATTTGAGTGAATCAATCACATAAGAGAACAACTTCACTGCTGTAGAGGTCCAAAGCATAATGTCCATCTTGACTGATTATAGTTTTGCATAAGGAGTGTGTGATGGTCCCACTGTGTCCCTCCCTCGTCCCACTGAAGGTTCACAGAGCATGTTTGTGCTTTTCTCATTTCTCCACAGTGCACATGTCCTTTGTAAACATCCTAGTTGCTGATCCTGTGTCTATGACTAAGACTATGGGCTCGCTGTCACACAGTGCTCTCAGATGTAATTGAAGCAACAAAACCCCTAAACCCCACACAGTCCCTGCCACACAATCACAAGCTGGCGTTCCAGGAAAAAATACACAACTAAGTAGATTTTTAGTAATCAGTTTATGTCATTGTTACTGCCTTTTACTTTGCTCAAGATGTGTTAAACTCACCTAGCTTAATGTAAATGAATAATAATAAAGGAAAGTTTCACTGCTGATTAGTAATGACCCAGCTCTATTATATGAACCTGTTGAGGTGTGTGTGTGTGTGTGTGTGTGTGTGTGTGTGTGTGTGTGTGTGTGTGTGTGTGTGTGTGTGTGTGTGTGTGTGTGTGTGTTGTAGAACGGAGGAAACACACTATGTGCTGTTGATGACTCCAACGACCATGTGCTGTCGGTGTGGGACTGGCAGAGAGAGGACAGACTGGCCGAGGTCAAGGTGAGGGGCCACTGGGAACACAAATGGTGCTGCTGTTCTGTTCACTGTTAATAAATGGAAGTGTTGTATTTTGTCCAGTGCTCCAACGAGTCAGTGTTTGCTGCAGACTTTCACCCGACAGACAGCCACATGGTGGTGACCTGTGGAAAGTCCCACCTGTACTTCTGGAACCTGGAGAAGGGCACGCTGGTCAAAAAACAGGGGCTGTTCGAGGTAAAGACTTGAACAAGATAGTAAATGTTTTATTTATTTGTTTATTGATTAGAGACTTCCCTGGATCCACCACCAGCAGGACGATCTGGTGCTTATTGGATTGGGCAGCAGTCGGAGGCAGGGGCCCTGACGACCCAATCTCTGGATACGGATACTGGCCTTAGGGACATGGAATGTCACCTCGCTGGCGGGGAAGGAGCCTGAGCTTGTGCGGGAGGTTGAGAGATACCGACTAGAGATAGTCGGGCTCACCTCCACGCACAGCTGGGCTCTGGAACCCAAACCTTTGAGAGAGGCTGGACTCTCCATTACTCTGGAGTTCCCTGCAGTGAGAGGCGGCGGGCTGGTGTGGGCTTGCTCATAGCCCCCCAGCTCATCCGCCATGTGTTGGAGTTCAACCCGGTGAACGAGAGGGTCGCTTCCCTGCGCCTTCGTGTCGGGGATAGGTCTCTCACTGTTGTTTGTGTTTACGGGCCAAATGGCAGTGCAGAGTACCCGTCCATCTTGGAGTCTCTGGGAGGGGTGCTGGAAAGTGCTCCGACCGGGGACTCCGTCGTTCTACTGGGGGACTTCACCGATCTGGGTGTCTCTGTCCCTGTGACCCGGCCCCAGATAAGTGTAAGTGCTCTATTACTAAGAGCACAGTTTTTCCAAATGTAGTGTGTCTGTGTGGCCAATCACATTCACCTCAGAGTCCCCCCCCCGGAGCCAGACTTGAGCTTAATAAACTCATTCGAATGAGGTGGGCCAAGTCTATGGAAGGCTTTACATGCATATTTAAAATTGTATTAATCATCTAAATTCAATCAATTAGATTAGCCTGAAACATTGCAGTGATGGAAATTAAAGAGAACAAAACAAAAATAATTGAACTGTGTGTGTTAATCTTTAAATAGTGAATGAGCCAGTTCCATGTAACTTATCTTCTAGTGCCACTAAATGGAGGGAGATCAGTTGTTATGGGTTATTACCCCATTAGAGGGACACAATGAGCAGTAGGCTGGCAGATGATGTAGTGAAGAGCATTATTCACAGAAATGTGTGCCTCAAAGCAGACTCAAGGCAAATCTAGGTTTGTCCCTCCACCTGTCTTTGATCAACAGGACCAAAATGAATGGAAACGGATGCTGCTGTGGCTAAAGAAGAGTAAATGTCAGCCTAAAATAAAACCACATTGTTGTGTTTGTTACAGAAACAAGAGAAACCCAAGTTTGTGCTGTGTGTGACCTTTGCTGAGAACGGAGACGCCATCACAGGAGACTCCAGTGGAAACATCCTGGTGTGGGGGAAAGGTAAGCTACGCACTTCTGAAGGATGGGTTACTTATAATGTCAGTTTAACATGCCTCTGGAGTTGTCAGAGGATCAGAGGGTTCTTCTCAGTCCTCAGTGTCTGGACTCTGTGTGCCAGTGTTTTCTAATGTTAACCCTTCCCTCAGGCAACAATCGTATCAGCCAGGTGATCCAGGGAGCCCACGAGGGCAGCATCTTTGCCCTGTGCATGCTCCGAAACAACACGCTGGTGTCTGGAGGCAAAGACCGCAGGCTGGTCTCATGGGACAGCGGCCTGCAGCAGATCCAGACTGTGGAGGTGAGCTGCTGAGGAAAGAATTGAATTGAAAGTTTCAAACTAAGGTGTGGGCTTTTTTAAATTACATTCGATTTATATTTAAGGCCTTAATGCAATGATTGTGCCGAACCTTTTGGTGTTTATGCATCTAAATGAAATGTTAGACGGACATTTTGCTCCGTGTCATAAATCTTACAGTCAGACTTATGAAGATAAGATTAATGTATTATTCATTTATTATGGGCTGTTAGCAGAAAGAGGACTGTAATAAACACATAAGAAGCACATGCTTAGGTAGAATTTGATGTAGTAGTACCAGTTATAGTAAACTACTGTACATAGAGTCTTGTGCTATTTAAAAAGGAGATGAGGTACGTATTTTGACAACAGAAGATAAGTTATAGATTTGAATATCTAATAGCAATATACAATTGTCTTGGACTTCAGTGTTAACGGAGCAATGGGCCAGAAATGTATTCGTTTAGTTTACCTTACATTATCTTATTTAGAGCTAACACTAATCTGGAAATCCAGAAACATAGTCGACAGAAAAAGCTAGTTTTTAAAGTTATAAGTAGGATTTCTTGTCAAAACAATATAAATAAGTCACAGAGACAGAACTAATCTGCTTCAGGAAAAGAACAAAAAGGTTTGACAGTTGTACCACTTTGAAAAGCACATGACACGGTTGGATCTGTGGAATGGTTAAGAGCTGCACAACACAAGGCACAGGCTGTGCACATAATATGAATCAGTAAGTATGACTGTAATGTGTCATTTGTATAAATGTGTTCATGTTTGTAGCTCTCAAAAAAACGAAATGGAAATGAGAACAGAAATGATGATATATTCCTGATGATATCTGTTCTCAGTAGAACACTGGTTGTATGTGAGACACTGAGAAAGACAAGCCATGCATTAAGCCTTCTTACGTAAAAGATTATACTTAAGTACTTCTTAGGGCATTTTTTGGCATTTGCCAACGTTTTCAGTGAAAAAAGTTTTTCTGGAAGAACAAATCCCAAGAACAGGGTGAAGCACCTCAGCCCTAATATTACTGTATTAATATATTATCAGACTTACATTATAACAGAATAATGTAATTAAACAACACAATTTACCAAATGATTAGCACAGCACTGTAGTAAATAGAATGGACTGTGCATAAGCCTAAAACACACTTTACACTTTGTGATAAGTTTTCAGCAGCAGATACTTATTGCCTCAGCCTCTGTCTCTGCAGCAGTAGAGCTCCTCTGTTTGATCTCTACTCTATGGTCTGGTCTGGACTGTAGCACACCCCCATTTCTTATACACTTGTTGAGGTGCACATCCCCCTCTTTCTAAAACAAACAGTGATTGGTTTAAGTCACAAATAATGTGCCAAAGTTTGCAGTCTTATTTTTTCTATCATATTCTATATTCTGGAAAATGGTGTCTTTCTTATGCCTCTGTTTAGCTTTAACCTGTTTTTTCCACAGGTGCCTGAGGTTTATGGCCCCATCCGGACCATTGCTGAGGGCAGAGGGGACACTGTGCTCATTGGGACCACCAGGAATTTTGTTCTTCAAGGCAGTTTGGATGGAGAGTTTGTGCCGATCACTCAGGTGACTGCTGAACACGTCTGTCTGTAATGAACAGAGACAGTGAGTAGGTCTAAAGCCTGTGGTTGGTTTTCTGCAGGGTCACATGGATGAGCTCTGGGGTCTGGCCGCTCACCCCTCCAAACCCCACTTCCTCACCTGTGGGTACGACAGGCAGGTGTGTCTGTGGGACTCCAGCTCCCGTCAGCTCATCTGGGCCAAGAGCCTGGAGGTGAGTCAGTACTGCCCCCTGGGGTCAGCCATGTACTACACTGACAACACAAGGGCAGTCTGCCTTTGGGAGAAAACATATGGGTCTACAACTTAATGTTACACTATCAAATAAGACATAGTGCAATAATATGTTTATGAATGAGATGAAAAGAGTACATTTGAAATTCCAAACAGTCAGCCAGAACTCATTTCTGATCAGATATACGCGACAGTGTTTTAATGGTCCATTTTACAGAGTAGTGTTGTGACAGAAAGCAGGAGGATGGATACACACCTTTTCCTATCTGAAGCAAATAACACTATTTACAGTATACAAAGTGACTTCATAACCAACCCTTTAATACTTCTATTCTTTTTTTTCTTCAGGACACTGCCCAGTCGGCAGGTTTCCATCCCTCTGGAGCTGTGGTTGCTGTGGGAACCCAGACTGGCAGGTAGGAAACAAACAATACTGCCATTAAAGCTTATTTTACCTGTGAAATATGTGTGACAGATTGATAATAATAATAATAATAATAAACTTTATTTTATAAAGCACCTTTAAAGGCAACTTCTCAAAGCGCTGTACAAAAACAAGCAATACAAAGCTCAAACAATAAAAGTAACATCAACAATCAAATGCTAATTTAAAAAAATAAGTCTTAAGTCTACCTTTAAAAATGTCGTAGCCCTGTGCTTCCCTAAGATCAGGAGGCAGAGACAGAAAAGGCCCTGTCACCCATAGATCGTAAGAGTTGTGACTGTATCCTACAGGTGGCTGGTGCTGGACACTGACTCCAAAGACTTAGTGACAGTCCACACAGACGGCAACGAACAGCTGTCCACCATGAGATACGGCCCAGGTAAGTGAGGACAGGACAGGGGTAAGAACGGTTTGGGCAATAATCCAAGGGGTTGAACATGCATTTGTGTGGGATCAATACAGTCCTTTTGTAATGTGGAGTGAGGACCCAAGTGCACAAAGACGGGAGAGGTAACAGCCTTTATTTAAACCACAGTCAAACAGAGTCTGAAAGAACAACACAGTGTGTCAAGAGTCGAGCTTGTGCTGGAGCCAACCTCGGAAGCTGGAACTCGGACCAGGACTGGGCCGACACAGGGACCAAGCAAGGGAGGTGGAACAGAGTCACAAACTGGAACAGGGCCGAAGAGCCGGACCGGAAGACCGGAACAGAGTCACAAACTGGAACAGAGTCACAAACTGGAACAGGGCCGAAGAGTCGGACCGAAGACCGGAACAGAGTCACAAACTGGAACAGGGCCGAAGAGTCGGACCGAAGACCGGAACAGAGTCACAAACTGGAACAGAGTCACAAACTGGAACAGGGCTGAAGATAAGTAATCCATGGAACCGGAAACAAGGCAGGTAAGTCACGGTTACGGAGAACCACTGGCTGCCGTTCATGCAGAATGCTGCCAACGATCATGCACTGAAAAGTGGAACAGACGTGGTTTAAATACTTTGCAGATTACACTAGGCCGCAGGAGCCTGAGATCAGGTTACAGAGAGAAGGAAGAAGTGGAGCGGATCTTATTTTCTCTTATTTAACCTTCATTTCAGTAAAAATGTCGAAAGCACAGGTTGTGCTTTAGAAACATGCTGACATGTCTCAACTGTCTTTTTGAGATGTTTAATTGTGTGTAATTATTGTTGTGTTAAATGTACATTTAAAAATGTAATTTTAAATCTGAATTTGATAATACAAAAATAATGTATTATCCAAATCCAGCCACTTTGTGCTGACTCCAAGCCAGCCATAAATGGATGGGTTGCATCAGGAAGGGCATCCAGAGTAAAAAGTATAAAGTTATTAATGGGAATCATTAATATTGATGTGCTGTGGCGACCGGTCAGACAGTATTAGTATTTGTCACATATGAAAAAAAGACTATGACAGCAGTAAAGGGTAATAAAAATGATGATTTATGATTCTATGATTCCCTACATGCCCTACCATGATATATAGAAAAACATTTGTGTCTTTTGATTTAGACGGTAACTTCCTGGCCATTGGTTCCCACGACAACTACATCTACATCTACGCCGTGGCAGAGAACGGAAGGAAGTCCAGTCGGGTGGGGAAGTGTTCGGTGAGCCCCTGGATTTAATAAACACTCCTATTTTTAGAGCCGCGGTTTATAAAAGTGTTTCCTCCGCTCCATGCTTGGATCTGAGCCTCACACTGTGTCTTCGCTCTGAGCTCAGAACAAGATCATTGAACCATGTGTTGCCTTCCCTACATGATTTTTTTTGATTTTTTCTAATGTTGTGTAATTTCAGGGCCACTCCAGCTTCATCACTCACCTGGACTGGTCTGTGGACTCTCAGTATTTGGTTTCAAACTCAGGGGACTATGAGATATTGTACTGTAAGTATCAGCACATGATTCTCTTGTACAAAACCATATCCCAGGATTTTCAGCTCGGCTGTACTATGTGGTACTTGTATTTAAAACAGTTTGTATTTTAGCTGTAATAGACTGACAGTAGCAGTCTGCAGCTCTTAGGAATCGTCTGCTAAGTCAGGAAACAGAAAAAAATTTGAGTATTATGTGTATAATAGCAGTATTTTACTGAGTGAGTATAGTTACATAAAACATGCCATAATACCTCAAATAGTGCCGTAATACCATCAAATACAGTACAAAAATTGTGCAAAATATGCTAAAATAAATCTTTGTCAATTGTTTTTCTATTGAGCCCCTTAAAAGTCACAAAAGGTCAAACATTATTCATAGAATTTAAATCTTCTGCTCCCAATGAATTAAATTAAAGTTTAAATTGCACAATACAGAGGAAAACTCTTTATTAAGTGAAATGAACATAAATCTGTGTAACACACTTTTCCAAATTAAGCAGCGGTCTTTATGCCACAGTCATTTGTCAATAACATATCTGCGATTGACACTCTGTTTCCCAATGTCATGGTTGTCTGAGCGCGGACAGTGTGGTGTCACTTTTTACATTTTACAGTTTAAAGAAAAGAGAAAAGAGAACCACTGTGGACATGTTATTAAAAATAGAACGCCACGTGGATGTGGTCCTTGGGTGGTCTGTGTTTCCAAGAAAGGAAGATGTTTTTCCAACTTTTCATGTGCTGTCATCTCGTTGGAATACTAATGTTACTATTCACAGACCCCCTCAGTTATATTATTATTAATATAACTATTTTTACCCGTCAGATTTAATGATTTATGATTTAATTTTTTTTTTCAATTTAAAGCTGAACGCTAATAAAGGATTGAATATAGCTTTAGCTAATGTGCCTGACTGTTAACTACTGATTAGAGACTATTCTTACTAGTCCAGGTGACTCTTAAGGGACAACTCATAAACTGTCATATTATAAACAAGGTGCTATATTCATATGAATTAACCAACTGCTTTGCTCTATGTTAACTTGTTTACTTTATGCCATGTTTCCAAGGTTATTTTTCCGACTTGAGCAGGCATTCATGTGCATTTGTCAAGTGTAAAGGTTTCAGAGTTTCCAAGGATTGAATGAGTGCAGCAGAAGAATATAATAGGATTATTTCTGTTTGGGATTTGGGAAGGTGTCCAGACCAAACAGTGCAGGTGTGATAACCAAATAAATGTATTTTATAATACATTAAGTACTTGATATATTTGTTGTTCTGACGCTGAACAATGTGGTTAGTATAGTTTATTACCAGAACAGCTGCTGGCTTGTTCGTTCATTGTTGTGTTGTAACGGTTTGGTGCTTAATTTCTGTGTCAAACCATTGATGAGGCAAACCTCACGTCTATTAAGCTTCCTGCGAAGAGCTGACTGGTATAAAAGCATATATACTAATAATATGTGTTCATGCAAGATAAATAATTTTGAACATGGTCAAAATTTGACCTTTTTTCAGAAATGCGTACTTGTATACTGCTGTACATTGTCTGCACTTCAAAAATCCCCAAACCCCACAAGTAGATGCAAAAGATTTTATTTTAGGCAATAAATGAGACCCCAGCCAAAATGATAAATTAAGAATGTGACTGATTGAATTTGGTCATGGTGTCACTATATCAAATAAAAATGCTAATATTTAGTACGTACTGTTTCCACAGGGATCCCGTCTGTGTGCAAACAGGTGGTGAGTGTGGAGACAACCAGAGATATTGATTGGGCCACGTACACCTGCACTCTGGGCTTCCATGTCTATGGTAAATGTTTCTAAACTAAACTTCTTCTAGAAACAGTTTTGTAAGAAAATCCCCCAAATCCAATTGGCTCTGTTCTTGTTCAGGTGTGTGGCCTGATGGCTCGGACGGCACTGATATTAACGCCGTCTGCAGGTCCAAAAACAAGAACCTGCTGGTGACTGGAGACGACTTTGGGAAGGTCCACCTCTTCTCCTTCCCTTGTTCACAGTTTAGGGTAAGGCTGGGATGAATGCAAACACACCTAAAACATTGGGCCCAGGATGGCTGACTAAAAAGAGCAATTTAGAGATTTAGCAAATTCATCTTAGAGCAGATGTCCAACTTGGGCGGGAAAAAGTGGCAGCTGTTTATAAAAAAAAGTTTTGGTTTGCCTTGGTAATGTTTGAGCAAGCAACAAGAACCCTAAACTGAAAAGATAGTCACGAGAATGGTCAGTTAACTTTCCCATGTCATTTCTTCACAGGCTCCCAGTCTCATTTACAGCGGCCACAGTAGTCATGTGACCAACGTGAGCTTCCTCTTAGACGACAGTTACCTGGTGTCCACTGGAGGCAAGGACATGAGCGTGATGCAGTGGAGGATAGTCTGATGAAGGAGTCTCCCGACAAACACCAGAGACTGCACTGAACCCAAATCTGGACTGAAGTTATGCACAGAGGCTTTCTGAAAAGGAACTGTGCATTATTTCTGTTTAAACTCACACTGCATAATTAAACCTTCTTATACTGTAGCCCATACTCACCAGGACAGAAAAACTAATCCAACCAATAACTATCAACCTAAGGCTTCAAGCTGCATTAGTAGAGCTAATTTCCATGCATGAAGAGGAAAACCATAGAGATTTTCATAATTTTCTAACATTTCTGTTTTGTTTTTATTAACTCAGGAAAGTACTAGAGAGGTTTGCAGGGAGCAGACCTGCTGTAGTCCTAAACACTAATGAGACATGGAGTAACAATGATGTTTGTGCATAAATGACACCTTTCTCAATGTAGATTTATGAAGCAGAGTTGGATTTGGCCATCATTGTATTAAAATACAACAAAGACTCATTAGCTAAGTAATATCATTTGTTTCATGTAGCGTCAACACTACTGCAGTTCTTTTCAAATCTAAAGACAGTTTTAAAAACACTGTGTTGCCACATGGATGGACAGTAACAGAGAGAGTATGATGACCATTTAAAGTGACATAGGCTTTGCTGTGACAAAGGCCCTGTCCCAATACTCACACTGGTGCCCCTCAAGTATGTGTTCACCGAGACTCTTTTTTGCCTTATGCCCCGATGAGCAATGTTCACTGAAGATCAACGGTGACCATGATTTATTCAGTAAAATACATCCATCATACCTGACATTTCTAAAGGATATTACCCACAATCCCTTTTCTTGTGACATTTCAAACAATGCGGCTGATGTTTCTAAACAATAGCTGAAGAACAACAGGCAGAAATAGAAAAGATGTAAAAACATATTTACTTTTTTAAGAAGGTATAGGCAATCAAAGGTGCAGCTGTCTAGAGCTACTACCAAAAGGTCAAGTCTCACAGTCTTAAGTATCATTTATATATTAATATTAATAATATATAGTATTTATACAATATGCATGAAACATACTGTGTAAAGCAGCAGTCACAACTAATTATAAACCCTCTGTGAGCACATCACAGACAAGGGTAAGTGTGTTTGAAGTCCATAATATCTAGATTCATTAGACTGACTGCACAGAGAACATTTTTAAGAAATTACATTTGGAATAACTTCTCATAAAAGATGGCCAGGGACAGGTTACTTTTGTTGCCAAAGTTTCATGTTTGTCCATTTACAATACAACACCAGTGGGAGCTTTTAGAATCAAAGGTGCTGTGTGCTGACGACCAAAACTTCACCAAGTCGAAGTCAGTGATGACTCAGAAGCGTTTTTATCTTCAAAAGAAAATTGAATAAATTAAGCTGTTGCCCAGTTAGCAGCATTGTGTGAACATTGTACCGTATACGTATTTGCTTTGTCTATCTGTGAAAAACATTTCCCTCAAAATACCTGCAAATCCAACAACACTACCAAAGGAGGTGCCGTATTGTTAATTTTCTGAAATTGTGAAAGTAAAATGTTAAGAACTTTCCCAAACCTCCTTTTTAAACTCTGAGACAGACTTTTGAACATAGAGTGAGTATTGGGACAGGGCTAAGTGAGACTTTGTAATTATTCTACTATAACTATAACCTTCTTTCTGAAGTATGGTACCCTTGGATTACCTCCGAATGATACAACAGGATTTTTTCCTTCTTAATGATGTAATATGTATTTCAATAACACTAATGTGGACAGAGATTGATCTTGATTCTACAACAAAATTTCATTTTAAACTCTGTTAGTCTGGATCTCTATTTCAGATGTTGAATATGAAAAATACTGTAAGGTCACTAACATGATCCAAATTACTAATATTTGCAGCTTTATCCTTCTGTGAAACACAAAGATGTCTGTTATTTATTGCTCAAATGTGTCACTGCCAACTTTTGTTCTTTTGACTTCTTTTCCCAATAAATATCAGGTTAATTCCAAATAAACTCCAAGGCTTGAATTATGAACATATTGTAGATGAATTTCCATCCATCCATCTTCTACTGCTTATCCGGGGCCGGGTCGCGGGGGCAGCAGTCTAAGCAGAGACGTCCAGACTTCCCCCTCCCCAGACACTTCCTCCAGCTCTTCCGGGGGGATACCGAGGCGTTCCCAGGCCAGCCGAGAGACATAGTCCCTCCAGCCTGTCCTAGGTCTTCCCCGGGGTCTCCCCAGGAGGCATCCGAAACAGATGCCTCTTGATGTGGAGGAGCAGCAGCTCTACTTTAAACTCCTCTCAAGTGACAGAGCTCCTCACCCTATCTCTAAGGATCCGGGAATCCGGGATTTTGTTCTTTCGGTCATGACCCAAAGCTCATGACCATAGGTGAGAGTAGGAATGTAGATCGACCGGTAAATTGAGAGCTTTGCCTTGCAGCTCAGCTCCTTCTTCACCACGACAGACCGGTACATTGACCGCATCACTGCAGAAGCTGCACCGATCCATCTGTCAATCTCACGTTCCCTCCTTCCCTCACTCGTGAACAAGACCCCAAGATACTTGAACTCCTCCACTAGAGGCAGGAGCTCTCCACCAACCTGAAGGGGACAAGACACCCTTTTCCAACTGAGAACCATGGTCTCAGACTTGGAGGTGCTGATCCTCATCCCAGCCGCTTCACACTCGGCTGCAAACCGTCCCAGTGCACACTGAAGGTCCTGGCTTGATGGAGCCAACAGGACAACATCATCTGCAAAAAGCAGAGACGAGATCCTGTGGTCCCCAAACCAGACTCCCTCCGGCCCCTGGCTGCGCCTAGAAATCCTGTCCATAAAGATAATGAACAGGACCGGTGACAATGGGCAGCCCTGCCGGAGTCCAACATGCACCAGAGGTACTGTCCCCAAACGCCACGAGATGTTGCAGAGGCGTGTCAGCCAAGACAGCCCTACAACATCCAGAGACTTGAGGTACTCAGGGCGTATCTCATCCACCCCCGGTGACTTGCCACCGAGGAGCTTCCCAACTACCTCTGAGCCTTCGGCCTCTGCTTCCTCAGTGGAAGACGTGTCGGTGGGGTTGAGGAGATCCTCGAAGTATTCCTTCCACCGTCCAACAATAGCCCCAGTCGAAGTCAGCAGATTCCCACCTCCACTGTAAACAGTGTTGGCAGGGCACTGCTTCCTCCTCGCGCCGGGCAGTTTGCCAGAATTTCTTTGAGCTCAGGTTCAGGCTCCTTCCCCGCCAGTGAGGTGACAATCCTTGTCCCTAGCGCCAGATTCTGTGTCTGGGGATTGGGTCGCCGAGGTCGGAGACAGGTCAGAAACAGGTCAGAGTGATCGAGTGGTAGAAATAAAGAAAATGGTAACACTTTAAAATGAGGTCTGGAAATAAATTGACACATGATTCTTATTATAATTTTTTTTGTTTTTATATATGTATGAGCCTTTACTGGATATTGACCAGGCTAACATTAATAAATAACTCGCAAATACTTTATAAAAGTGTTAAGAAGCTGTTTTTTTTTTTATATATATATATATAGCGCTTTTCCACCTACTGTAGTAGGCACTCAAAGCGCTTTACATACATTAAGCTATTTACCAGTGTTACAGAACACTCACTGGAGGCAATGTGTCTTGCCCAAGGACACAACGACAGTATGTGGGGGAGAGCGGGATGTTATGATGTTTTGGGATGTTTCGAGCGGGGATCGAACCGCCCACCCGCTGGTCGAAGGACGGCCGCTCTACCCACTGAGCTACTGCCGCCTGTTTACAAGGCAGTTCTGGATTGTTAATCATCCATTAGGAATGTGAAATGGAATTATTCAAATTCAATGAACCTTATTAATCCCCAGTTCTTAGGTCTCCTCAAATGAGTTCATTCAGACTTCATCTGCTACAGACCAATTATTCTTACTGCACTGATCTCAGTCATCCACTGGCTCTTCTCTGTTGTTCAAATGTTGTATAAACAATTAGTTTTTTATTAATTGGACAATTATATTAGAAGCACAGTGGTTAGCACGGTTTCCTCACAACCAGAAGGTCCAGAGTTCCACCTCTAGGCCCAATGGGGCCGTTCTGTGTAGAGTTCTTGTTCCCCCCATACTATTGAACTACTATTATTAATAATGTATGATCCTGTGGATCCTCCACTATTACTGTGTAAACACAAAACTGCCTCTGACGTAGAATTATATAGAAGAGGAGGCCTAGGACACGCTGGAGGTACCATGTCAGAAGAGCTGGAAAAAGTGTCTGGGGAGGTGAAGGTCTGAGCATTTCTGGTTAGACTGCTGCCCCTGTGACCCTAGGGATGTAACGATATCAAAATCTCACGGTACAATACAATTTCGATATTGACCTCACGGTACGATATTTATTGCGATATTGTGGAAAAGCTCACAGTATTGTTAAATAGCTCATGATAGTGTTTGTGATGATAATAGCGAAAAAATACTGACATTTATTCTGCTTTTGCCAGTCAACAGGCAATTTATTGTTGTATTCCTGGATCCATGACAACATAAAACGCTGATCACATAGTGCTTTTAAAGTGCAAGTTGTAGTCAGGAACATCAATATTCTGTATAGTAATATTTGGTTGCATAACTAATTCTTCTGTACAATGTTCAAGTTTAGAAGCAACTAGAACAATTGTAAACAATAGGGAATTCCCTTTAAGTGCAAACAAAGATGAAGTTAAGTCAGGTTTAAATGTGCAAGGCAAATAAAAGCAGCCTTTTAAAACTGGTATTCAGGAACACAACTTAACTTGGCTCAAGCTTGGCCACTAAACTTTTAAATCCTTTGCCATCTACTGCAGAAAAGGGACGTAAATCACGCTATGTATTCCGCGATGTACCTTGTGATTTCTTGAGCCCTTGCGCTGTTGTGTGACATAGTTGTTGAAAAGGCCTCCTTCAGGGTTTTTTGACCGACAGAACTCTTTTTATTGGAGAATCTGCAAACTTTTCGGGATGATTGGTCGTCAGATGACTTTGCATGTTGCTTGTGTTTTCTGTATCGCAGTTTACTGTGGCAGTGCTTGCACATAGTTCATTGTCTGTCCACCACCTTCTCTCCTTTCACGTTTTTTGACACGGCGAAACCAAAATGTTTCCAGACATCTGATTTAAAAGCTGCAGGGCTGGCACAATTTCAACTTCAGTTTTGTAGTTTTCATCCTTACAAGTATCGCTGTGTGCCATGCTGGCTTGCTGTGAGCTTGTGTAGACAGCATGCAGCGTGCAATCCTATTGGCTTAACAACGGTTGTTGTAACGACGCGGCGCAAAGGATCATGGTCTATGTAGTTAACAATGATCTGTTCCGCGGGACTGTGTTTATTCCTGTTGCTTTTTGACGGACACCTGTCCTTTTAATATTGTAACCCAACCACGACGATATTGAGACATGTTTACCACCGCGATAGCGTGATATAGTCAGTATCGTTACATCCCTATGTGACCCAGGCCGGAACAATTACTGTTACTCTGTATCTCAGGGGTGGGCAAACTAAGGCCCGGGGGCCACATGTGGCCCGTTGGGCTGTTCAATGTGCCCCGCCAAGCATTTACTAATATTTTATTGATGATTAAACACTGCATATATTTTTCCTTTTCCTTCAATATTTTGCAATCAGTTGATTACTCTATACGACATGCTCCAAACGGTAAATACCTTTACTTGGCAAATTAAACGTGTTCTTAATGAGCATAATTGAGTTCCCTGTGTTGGCCCTGCCCTCCACAAGAGTTCCATGTGGTCCTTGGGGGAAAATAATTCCCTGCTCCTGCTGTATCTGTGAGTACCAAACTGGACCTGCCATTGAACTATCAATAGAAATGCACAAAAGCAAAAAAAGTACAAATCCTTACACATCTCCTTGTCTATCACGTGCCACAAGCCTGCAGTTCCTCGAGGGGGGTGGGGTGGGGGAATGTACTGCACCTGCTACTCTTGTCCGCGCCGGGGCGACATTGAGCTGGGTCTGACCCACTCTCCCTTCTTCTCCTGCGCTCCGCTTTAGCATTTCCCTCAAAACCTGTCCACCTCTCACCAAAACACCCCGAATGGGAGCTGCACCGCGCGAGGAAGATGCGGCAGCTCACACCCGCCTTTCACCGTCCTTCACTGAGGATCTGCTCGTGAACATGGCCGCGCGGACCCCCAGCCCCAGCAGCAGTGAGCGCGGACAACTCAGACAACGGAGCACAAAGCCAGCGGCGGAGCGGGCTCTTCTTCTCGAGGCTTAACATCTCTGCTGCGAGCCCCGTGTTCAGCGTATCCGCCTGAGGAATCCTTTTACTTCACAGACGTTTTAATAAATTGTACATATCTACAAGAAGCCAAAGGGGACTGCACATCGTTTGAAAAGAGTGAAGAGAATGAGGTAAGCGGCACCATGCGCTCTGTTGGACGCGTCATGACAGATGCGCACCACACTCCACCTCTGCTCCTTCTAAATGTGCACATTCCATCTGTTTTATGATCTAGTGAGTCATTTGGACTGCTTATACCGTGTCTACCTGTGAGTAGAGCCCGTACTGCGGTTGTTTGGAGGCCCACCGTTAGGCCCGCAGCCCCCTGTATTACTCCTTTACATCGCGCTTTACACTAACAGCCAATCAAGGCCAGGCGTCCGCTCCAGATCCGCCGTGCCCCCCACCCAACACAACCCCCCAGTTATTAGCCCTCCATTGTCACGTTTGGACCCGCCCCATTGTGTGAGAGCCAGGTTTAAGCCAGGTTTGTGTTGTCATGGAAACGGCAGTATCATGTAAAAGGCGTTATCTGGTGGAAAAAAACAAAACATGGTGGCGGTGACGGAGCACGGCTGTCACCGAGCCGTGTGAGGAGGGGGTGTCGTGGTGGTTGCCAGGCAGGTTCCCAGACCCCCTTACACACACACACACACACACACACACACACACACACACACACACACACACACACACCTCCACACAGGCCTGTAATAGACCCGCTCGCTGCTGTGTATATTGGAGAGGTATTTTGAGCCCTCTGTTCTGGTTCTATTTGTGAAAGAGTGCGTTTATCCTGGCTCCCGTCTGTAGTTTGACTCCTGTGTGACTTCATATCAGCAGCCTGCACTGTCTGTTCAGTCACCTCACACTGGCTCTGACAGCCTCTTTACTCTCTGCTGCCACTGTCTGGACTCACACTGCTCTGATGATACATTCATTTGAAATAGATATGATGAAATATTAAGAACAATAAAGGAAGACTTTAAAATCTTTTGAACAGTTTAACTCCACACTGCTTTATGACCATTTTGAGAGGGTAGCCTATATGCCCAAACCCTGGGTCAAAAACAAAGGCCATAGAACCTGCTGCTGTCTAGAGCCACTAAAAAAAGGCAAGTCTTACACACTAAACTTAATCTAAAGTAGTCTTAATAAAATCTTATTAATATGCTCTAATTATTATTATTACCATAATGTGTGAAGCAGTTTGTCAGAACTTTGTGAGCACAGCACAGAGAAGACATGTTTAAGGCCCAATCCCATTCCTCCCACTTAGCCCTAGCCCTTGATCCAGAAGAGAACTGGGGAACTCCTTAGCCTCTTGTCAATGCTCAAAAACGAGGGGTAGGGCTTAGGGGTCAAAATGGAATTGGGCCTAAGTGCGTTTGAAGTCCATAATATCCATAAACTATATCTGCTGAGGGCAGACAGAATAAAATCTTTAAGAAATTGTGACAGAGAAGTCTTTTGTGTCTCACACTCACTCACTTGGAACAAGTGCTTAGAGAAGAACTTTTACCATTTACATTACAACACCAGCAGGAGCTTTTAGTATCATGTTTGGACATGATGGTCCTGACAGACAGACAGACTCCTTGAGTGTAGCTTTGCAGACATTCTCGTTCATGTCACCAAGTGGAGCTCAGTGATGAGGAGAGTTTTCATGTACCGTGCCTTTAAATAGATCTTTCCAAGAATTGTCTCTAAATGTAACTGAACATATCCAAAGGTTCCTTTACTGTTGATACAGTTTGCATAAGAGTATTACCTAAAGTCTGACTCTATTACATCAATGTATACTTGGATCTAATGCCAAATGTCAAGACAGACTGTGTTGTGATTTCATTGTTTGATTGTTCATATTGTAAAAGTATTCTAACTTCCTCTGTGACTCCCAGTGCTACCCACAGTGCACTTCATCTCTCAGAATAGAAAAAGGGTCAAAACTTGCAAAACAGCAGAATGAGGAATGAGCAAACAATACAAGTTTAAAACACAATGTTGTATTTTCTTGACCTTCAAACATATCCTGATCTTAATTTTAGTCTATACCTCAACGAGTCAAGCCAGCCCTCAGCTTTTAGCTCTCACACAACATGTGAACATGTGAGATACATACACACGTGGACAAAATTGTTGGTACCCGTCGGTCAATGAAAGAAAAACTCACAATTAGGGATGCACCGATACCACTTTTTTGGAAAACGAGTACAAGTACGAGTACTTGCATTTCAGTACTCGCCGATACCGAGTACTTAATAAAAAAACATGATTTAAATTTACAGGTAACAGCTTTAGTCATATAATTTAACAAAAAAACAAGGCACGGGGCAAACACTGCTTGTCCAAATATCCGTGGTGAAACTAAACGAAGAGGAGGCTTGCACTAGGCTGTGGATGTGTTTTTTCTCGGAGTCGTGTAGTTTAGGCAGCTCCGTGTCAGTCATGTAGCGGCGGCTTGGGACATCATAACATGGAGGAGACACATGAATCCCACATTTTCTACCTCCAAGTGGCTGGTCACTCAATGCAATGTACTCGATGATTGCCTGTGTTATTTTCACAGCATGTGGATTGTCTCTGGACATTTTCTCTCGTCTTGCAAGAGTTTGCTGCAGTGTGGGTTGTGCTGGTTTAAAAGCGTGGGTGAACTCTTTATACTCGTTGTCGTGTTGGGATTTTAGGTGCTTGATTAAATTACTTGTGTTAAATGCGCTACCTTTTGAGCCTCCTCTGGACAATTTAGCTGAGCACAATTTGCAGTCCGCCTTTGTTTTGTTTTGTCTTCATTCACTTTGAAATAGTTCCACACAGCTGACATGTCTCGTCTTTCCTTCGTTCTCCCCGCTCTGAGCTGCAGCCGGGGCCTGGGGGCGGGCACTCGGCGCCTGTGATTAACTCCTTACATGCCGCTCAAACATAGACATTTCTCAGACCGTGGTATCGTCCCCGGTATCGGGGGACTTTTAACGAGTACAAGTACTTATGAAAATGTGGTATCGAGGCCGATACCAGATACCAGTATCGGTATCGGTGCATCCCTACTCACAATGGTCACAGAAAAAACTTTATTCTGAGTAATAATAAATAAAAATTCTATGAATGTTAACCAATGAAAGTCAGACATTGCTTTTCAACCATGCTTCAACAGAATTATTTAAAAAATAAACTCATGGAACAGGCCTAGACAAAATTGTTGGTACCCCTAACTTAATATTTTGTTGCACAACCTTTTGAGACTATCACTGCAATCAGACGATTCCTGTAACTGTCAATGAGACTTCTGCACCTCTCAGCAGGTATTTTGGCCCACTCCTCATGAGCAAACTGCTCCAGTTGTTTCCGGTTTGAAGGGTGTCTTTTCCAGACGGCATGTTTCAGCTCCTTCCAAAGATGCTCAATAGGATTGAGGTCAGGGCTCATAGAAGGCCACTTTAGAATAGTCCAATGTTTTCCTCTTAACCATTCTTGGGTGTTTTTAGCTGTGTTTTGGGTCATTGTCCTGTTGCAAGACCCATGACCTGCGACTGAGACCAAGCTGTCTGACACTGGCCAGCACATTTCTCTCTAGAATCCCTTGATAGTCTTCAGATTTCATTGTACCCTGCACAGATTCAAGACACCCTGTGCCAGATGCAGCAAAGCAGCCCCAGAACATAACAGAGCCTCCTCCATGTTTGACAGTAGGGACAGTGTTCTTTTCTTGATATGCTTCATTTTCCGTCTGTGAACATAGAGCTGATGTGCCTTGGCAAAAGTTCCATTTTGTCTCATCTGTCCATAGGACATTCTCCCAGAAGCTTTGTGGCTTGTCAACATGTAGTTTGGCATATTCCAGTCTAGCTTTTTATGATTTGTTTTCAACAATGGTGTCCTCCTTGGTCGTCTCCCATGTAGTCCACTTTGGCTCAAACAACGACGGATGGTGCGATCTGACACTGATGTTCCTTGAGCATGGAGTTCACCTTGGATCTCTTTAGAAGTCTTTCTGGGCTCTTTTATTTACCATTCGGATTATCCGTCTCTTTGATTTGTCATCAATTTTCCTCCTGCGGCCACGTCAGAGGTTGGCTACAGTCCCATGGATCTTAAATTTCTGAATAATATGTGCATCTGTAGTCACAGGAACATCTAGCTGCTTGGAGATGGTCTTATAGCCTTTACCTTTATCATGCTTGTCAATAATTTTCTTTCTATTCTCCTGCGACAACTCTTTCCTTCTCTTCCTCTGGTCCATGTTGAGTGTGGTACACACCATGTCACCAGACAACACAGTGACTACCTGAAGCCCTATAAATAGGCCCACTGACTGATTACAAGATTGTACACACCTGTGATGCTAATTAGTGCACACACCTTGAATTAACATGTCCATTTAGTCACATTATTTACAGTCTTTTCTAGGGGTACCAACAATTTTGTCTAGGCCTGTTCCATGAGTTTATTTTTTTAATAATTCTGTTGAAGCATGGTTGAAAAGCAATGTCTGACTTTCATTGGTTAACATTCATAGAATTTTCATTTATTATTACTTTTGTCAGAATAAAGTTTTTTCTGTGACCATTGTGAGTTTTTCTTTCATTGACCGTTGGGTACCAACAATTTTGTCCACGTGTGTATGTGGCTGGATGAAGATAGTGGCTCCTGTTTTGTGCAGAGCTGTGTCCTGTCTGTTGGCTTGGCCAGAGGCAGATCTGTTCTTTAACTCAGGCCCAAAAGGGAAGTCTTAAGTCTCCAACAACAGGGTGACCTGGCTCTTTTTCGCACAAAGCAAACCAAGAAGAGCGACAGGATTTGATTCAATGAGACAGTTTGTTCAGCATCACTGGATCCTTTTCAGCATTTTACGTGGGCGTTCAAGTGCTTTTCTCTACGTGTATTTGTACATGCGCGTGTTATTTTTAGTCTGGAGACATCAGAAGCTTTATTATGCTCTGCACGTCTAGTTGGACTGGCTGCTGTCGCTCTGTTGGTCAGATTTCAGTTCCTTTCACTTGGATGTGTTCAGTGAGAGTGGGCTGCAACAGTGGGGTCTATGGGGGTGAATTTCTGAAGGGCTCCAAACAAAGGGGGACTGACTGAGCGTGTGCAGACAGCGGAAGGCAAAAACGCTGAGTTATCACCTGACTGCGGGCTGTGAGCTGATCACACTCCACACTGACAGCTAGAGTTCAGTGACAGAGTGAGTTCAGCTGGAGTGGAATTCAGGAAGACCCAGACCCTTGCTATGCAAATCTACGATTCCTTCATTTGTCTTATACTTGGGGCCTGAGGCGGAGTACCACAGTTAACCACAGGGCCAAAACTTGAGACATACACTGACAGGCAACAATTCTCTCCCACATCCATTCTCTATGGGACATTATTATTCACCAACTGATCTACACATGTCTTTGTTGTGGTGGGATAAAAGGGAGGTACCTGGAGAAAACTCACGGAAACAGACGGAGGACCCACTACCTTTTTGCTGTGAGGCACGGCGTGCTACCTATAGGAGATTTGTGTACTGTCCTTAAGTCTAAAAGAAAGGCTGGAGACTTCCTGAATGTTTAAGGCAAGAGAATTGTATTTACCATTCATTTATGACCCACCACTACACCAAGAGGTAGTGTTGAAAATTCAACTCGTTGTTGTTGTAGTGTCGTACAAGGTAAGCCTGTCCGTAGCAGTGATAGATCTAATCAGACAGTACAGACTCATCGATAACCTTGGTGAAGCCAAAGTTTTTGAGTTGAGAAATGTAAAAGCACGCGAAATAGACGTTTTTAGGTCTTAAACTACAAATTACAAAATGTTAGTTAGACTATATTCCTAAGAATGTTTTGAAGATGATTTTCATTACACTATAGTCAAAGAAGGACCCACTCTGGAACTATGCCAATATGCCCTACAATGTCACCACATACAATATATACTCATTTATAAGGATTTCCAGACAAAAAAGCACCAGTGTTCTTTATTTAATAAACTTGTTTTCATCAGATTTTACAATGCAGTCCAATACCTTGGAACTTCCACAGCCATGAGGCTCTGTTCAAGGACCGTTCCCCTGCAAGTGAAGCCCTCAGTATTAAACAATCTATATGATAAGGATACACACACATAAAATCAAGTAAAAAGAATAAACCATGTAATCTCCGTCTCTTGTTGACAGGTTGATCTAGAAACCAACAGAAACAGAAACAACTCTGCTCCTCAACTGCTGTGTAAACTCAATTCTGTGGAAGAAAATATAAAGTATGGTTAATTAAGTGTGAGTTTCTGAACAAAGAATCCAGCTAGTAATAAAAGGTAATAAAAATAAAGATGAATTTATAAATAATATTTTTGTAATACAATCTAGTATTGATGCAAATATTGAGTGTGTGAGATGGTGATATATATGATAACCTTGAGGAAATATGTTGGATCTGAAGGTATCACAGTGTTGCAAATTCAACTAAATTTCTTGGTAAATGAACCAAAAGCCAATGTTTCAGTTGTTATAGAATTCTTTTAAACAAATGAGACACACTCTTGTACAGTGGACACATCAGCACGTGATTTAAGAGAAAGGACTGTGAGGAAGACACTAATATTAGCAGCACTCAGCTCCTCTCTTTGAGTATACAGCCCCAGTCTGAACAGTCTCACTCAGTCTTCTCCCAAACATTACCATTTCCCAAAGTGCCATTTGATTTGTGTTGAAGAAAGAACAGTTCAGTACTTTTCTTTCAGGGTTATATTTTTTTTCCCTTATTGGACATTAGACAGACAGGGTGAGAGCGAGGGGAATGACATCAGAGAAGTGACCCGAGTGGGAATCAAACCTGGGTCTCCTTAGTATATGGTATGTGCTCTACCAGGTGAACCCCATCCAGTACTTTCCTGCTCTTATGTCATCAGCTCATGTCACAAGAACAGTCTTTTCATTTTGTGATTATTGTGACATTTTGAAGTGGCCCTAAACTGTGTCAGCTTTTCAGAGTTTTGTATGGACTGTGTAAAGAGTAGTCTGACATATTTTTAAGTGTTAACTGGCTGTGACATGCATACACGTGATTCAGCTGCACATTGCACCAACAGCAGGCACTTTTTTGAGCAGCACTAATCTGGCCTGTCCCGGCATATTCTATACATCATACATGGGCTTTTGTTGGCATTATGTGTCTTTTGGCTGGATTGAGGTCACACAGGAGCTATCACATGACCTCTTCATAAACCGAGCAGCAGCGCAAGTCATTTAGTCTCTGCCTTCAGTCACACAGCATCCTGCAATAGTTTGAATGTGATGCAAAGTATATATACCGTCTCATCTTGTTATTCTTTAAGCCCCAATCCTAATCTTGAGCTCACTACTGCACTTTGTTTGTTCGCTTTACCTCAGCTCTCTGTAGCCAAGAGGCCTTAATCGTCTAAGTGTGCCTGAGCAGATGGACCACCATTGAGGGCAAGTTCTAATAAAGCCACGAGCACAAACCACAAACAGTACACGATGAATAAGAGCTTTGTTTCTGAGACATAAAACTGATGGTTACATGTGCTCCTGCAGCGAGCTGCTTCAGACGTGGAACCCCGGCTCTTTTTCTCCAGCTGCGATGATTGAATGGAGCAGTGTGGGGCTGTTATGTGCCACCTGAAGGTTTACAAGTGGCTGTAGGCAGATACAGTCTTGGCCATAAAATGTAGCTACTGCCAAAAACAATACGCTGATATTAGGAAAAGTGTGAGGAAAATAAGGAATGTGAAGGATAAGTGCATGTACACATTCAGTGAGTGAAGGGCGAGCACATCAGAAAGCACATTAGGCACATATAATTATCTAAATCATTTGGGTTAGTTTAAGTTTAATCAATTATAATATTGCATTTATCTCTTGATCCGGCAGCAAAGCAAAACAACCACACTTCACTTTAAAGAGGCACTGGAGATTGACTTATCCATCTTCTTCCGCTTTGTCCCGCTAGGGGTTGCAGGTGACTGGAGCCTATCCCAGCAGCTTTGGGCACATCCTGGACAATGGCCAGTTCTCTAACTTACCCCTTCCCCTCAGCCCTAGCCCTTGTTCCTCCAAAGGAAGCGGTAAGGGTAGAGCTATGATTACCTTTAGGAGGAGGTTCCAGGTTAAAAGAACATTAAACAGGACTGTCTCTGACTGTCTCAGCTGCAGAGCCGGTAAACGCACTGCATCATGGGAAATTATCTTACCCCTTTGTTTCAAGTGTAGTCCCCGAAAATCTCCGTTTGGAGGGGTGTACAGCCCTGACCCTTAGCCCTTATGTATATTTTATACTCCAACCTGATGGTACCAGTGTTAGGCCTGTAATGGACTGATTGTCCCTGTTAAAATAACATTATCATAGTATACAGTATATTACCACGGCAGCACCCCCCACAACCCTGAAATTACAAAGTAAATGAATGAGCACATGATTTTAGGCGAGTTTAATCCTGACAATGAATAATTCAATTTAAGTGTGATATTATCTTTAGCTACATTCAATATTTGACCTATTTACAGTTGGTTACTCTTCAGAGTGTTCTACGTAGTTGTGTTACCCACTTCTTTGCCGATCAGAAAGAAGATTTTTTTTTCATTCTCTCCTTTTTCATCCCCCTTATTTTTTCTTTCTTCCTCTGTTATGATTAATATACTCATTACCATTTTTTTCCAAAACCCACTTGTCGTTCTTTCAGTCTTATCTACTCCGATGTACTCAAAGCTGTCTCCAGTAGCAGTGTTAGTTCTTGGCTGAGAGTCCTGGATCGGAGCGCTGCCACTGGTCTGGAGCGGTCACATGATCCCCTCCCTTCTCTGTTCCTCACTCCTCATCTTACGCTCTCACTCTTAGACTCTTGCTCGTCTCTGGACTGCTCTGTGGAGGATGTGTGAAGGATTCTCTTTTCTCTGTAGCATGTCGTTCAGCCTGCTCTCCTGTCCCTTTGCTCAGTAATTCTCCTTAGACCTGCGCTTGACGAGTCTTCTGAGTCATGTATTCCCTGGACGACTTCGGGTAAGGCTGCTCTGGTTTTGGAATGTGCTTTTTTCTGATGCTCCTCTTCCTGCCACATGCAGAAAACCTTTTTATGTTTGTCTTTCTCATTCAGTCTTTCCTTGCCGTTAAATAATGCAAATAGTTGGAGCTCTGGAGAGCAAAATACAAAGAGAAAAAGCCTTTTTCCACCCTGAGTGATTTTTTTTTCTGCAGACAGCTGTTAGTGGACAAGCATTTCTTCATTGGTTGAATCTTCTTCGGGGAGTTTCTTGGTTGTTAGCTGCAGTGTGTGAGACAGGAAGGAGCGCTAATCTGTGAATGGCTCAATGAGTGAGTATCAAAGCAGATGACAGAGGGATAGAGTGGGCAGATTAGAGCGAACCAGCGATGATGTGTTAGAGCTCAGATACAAATCTGAGGTTTACAGCTGAACGCGTGTTCTCTCTGATAATCGACTGTACTTTACACGACATCAGGTAGCTGACAGAGCTGTAATTGTATTCAGGTTATGAGCCTTATGTGCACTCACAATCAAAAACCACAGCAGACTTAATGCTGTTGAAGGGGAAAGTAACATATACATGGGATATTTACCACTTTTTCAGCCACATACTGGTTTATTCAGGTTTCTAAAATGGTTTTAGCACAAAGACAGAAAACAGGACATTTCAAAAACCCTATCAAAACCCAGATAATCAAGTGCATGTAAACACACTCAGGTCATTGGTGGTCAATCAGCCAGATGCTCCAAACCTTTACCGACTGATCTGATCTTTTCTGTCAGTTTTTCAAGATGTCTCTATATTAGCTGCTAATTGAGTTAATGTCCTGCATTTTGGTTGGCCATGGATAATTTGTGAAAGATCCAGCTCTGCCTACAATGCAAACAGAATTTGTCCAGTTTTGAACAAAACAAGGACAAATTTGTCCAGATAAAGGTGGTGGAAATTCTCCGTTCCTGTTGTTTGTCTGTGTCTGTGTCTATGTCGTTCTCAGACTGGTCCCACACTTGGTTTTGTTATGATCTGGTGAGTCAATATAGCTCTGTACCGGCTACAGGCTTTACATTTTTACACTTGTGTCATTTTCTAATAGTTTTGATCAATCATCAAGTATTTTCAAGTATTTTATCTAAAACTGCCAGGAGGTCATTTTGACCCCATTGACTAAATGTGCTAGTTGCCAAGACATAGTTCATCATAGTTCTCATCTTCTGAATCACTCCAGGTATAGAATACTTTTTATGAAATGGACTTGCTTTAGCCCGACATTACACTGTTGTGGCAGTGGTCGTTGTGGTTTGAGAGGTATTTGTGAGTGCTTCTATTCAATTCAATTGATTTATATTGTGTTAAAGAAGACTCTTGACACTTTCCAATGTAGATTATGCTCTTCAGTTTACAGATCAACCCAGCAACCCCCCCCCCCCCATCAGCCAGCTCTTGACCTTTGTAGTGTTAGGGACTTCTCTCTCATTGGATTGATAGTCTTTTGAAGATTAAAACATAACTAAATCAAAATGATATCCTTTGCTTTTCTACTGAAGAAAAAAACAAACAGTCTTCGTGCTGTAAATCAGTTACAATGTTCCACATTGTTTCAAACAGAGCCATGTTCCCTTTAAGGATCAGGATTAGTGCCGAGCTGAAGGTGGAGGCAGAGGAGGGCTGGGGGAGGGGCAACACTCCATATTGTGCTTATGGCTTTGGGAATGACAGTTTTCCGTATGGCCTATTGGCTTCCACAGAGAGGGCGAATGAATATGTGATGTGACTTTAGAGGCCGGTATGCTGCTTCAGCTGTGCTGGGCTGGTCTCTGGTCTCTGCTGTAGCTCAACACCTCCTCACTCTATCTGCACTATTATAAGATTCTCTTAATAATGTCTGACCCACTTTCTGTTATAGCTTCAAGTATCACTACACTGCACAAATATCCTCCTCATTATCTTTCTTTGAGTACCTTTGATCATTGTTCTGTGCCTCAAACAATTGAGCTCTGAGCAGTTGACAAATCATATAGCAGAACTTTTGAATTCATTATTGAATTTTACACATGATAATGCGATTAATTACAGAAAATCATATGATTAATGGCAATTTAAAAGGAATTAATTGTTGCCCAGCAGTACTATTTACACTATGTATACAGCCATATTGCAAACATCCACATCCTACACTAATTAGGCCATCCAGATTCCAATGAGATAATGGACTTAGGTATTATAGACATGAAAGAATCTATATGAAGCAGCTCTATTGTTGACTTGTGCTGCTGATGATGACATGACTTTTGTGCTCACTGTGATTCTTCCCTGGATTACTTTGTCTATTGCTGAGTATCATTTCAGAACTGTTGTGAGCATCCGTGTGCTCTGCTCCCCGGGGCCTGGCACAACTTCATCTGTTACGTCCAGCTCATTAACACTGAGCCGGCCTGTCCACAGAAGTGATCCATAGTCCAGCCAGGCACTTAGGCCAGGACACAAAGGTCAATGGAAGCTCTGTACACTCGTACTGCAGCTCAAAATTAAATGTCACCTTTTGATTGTTATTTAACCAGTCTTTAACACAGCCCTTTTTGGAGAACTACAGGTTCTTAATTTTGCGTCACTGGACATTTAAGGTGAGCCCCTCAAAGCTACTGACCTGGTGAGGTCAGAGGTCAAAGGCACATGTGTTATTCTGTTATCGACCTCTCATTGGTGTTACAGAGAATATTGTGTTTGTTGTTTGTTGCCCTGTCCTTTTTATTACAGCTTTGCCCTCGCAATAATGACTCAATGATCTCTGAGACATTATCGTTATTACTTTTCTGACACATTTCTGTTCCGTTTTGTCTGGGCTGAGGTTTTGATAATACAGACAATGCTAACTTTAGGACTTGGAGCCTAGTCAGAACAAAATGCTTGTTTCATATTTTGATTAACTAGGCCAATCAATAATCTATTTGATGGAATCTTATTCTTGAATGTAGACAGAATAAGTCACAAACAACACTTATGTTAAATAAGCACAAGATTGGTTTTAGTGTTGCACAGTGATCGGCTGTGACAGCTCAGTGCCCAGTGGCAAAGCTGCTCAAGCTGCTCGCTCATTATGTATTTTAATAGATGAGAATGTTTAGCTCATACTGGGGGCTTTGGCCAATCACAGCTCACATAGAAGGGGGTCTGGAGTTAGATATTAGGCAATTTTGAGCTGCCCTTAGAGCTGAGAGGAGTCACACTACAAAGTCAGGCTGAAGTTTATTGAGCATCAATATGGGACCCCAAGACAGTTGAACACACAACACAGAAGAGCCATTGGTTTATATATCCCACAAACAGGCTGGGGCCCCCACTCATGGTGCTCACGTTAACTTCAGAGATTAAAAGGGTCTTTAAAAAATAAGACAATTCAGGTAGGTTTGTGCATGTGTGCACATTTAGTCCACATCTAGTCTGATTTTTGAAAGGTCTGGGTGAAACAGCATAAGTTTGGGTCAAAAAGGTTAAGTTTGCAGAGCTCCACTTAGGCGCTACCTCGTCAAAACAAAATGGAGCGGCGTATTTCTTTCAATTAAATGCAAAAGATTTTTGTGGATGGCCCGTGGCCCATGACCCACTTATACATTTCCGTTTTGGCCCCCCGATGGAAAAGGTTTGAGCACCCCTGATTTAGGCCATAAGAGAAGGTTAGCACACTAAGTAAGGAGACCAAAGAAAGTGTGTGGTTGGCTCTCTGATGGAAGGAAAAAGCATCTTTAGGAATTGGACTGATTACTTAGTATGTGTGTTTCTTCATATTCACCCATTGGTTCCTGATGAATACCACGATGGCACTGCTCTGCTCAGACAGCAGGTGAGAGGAGGGGTCTGCTCTGAGTGAGTGCATGAGGATGGGGGGCAGACGGATATGAGGTAATCTCCCCTGGGTTACCACAGTAGCACAATGATCATCATCTGTCTATGAGTTCATCCCTCCAGCCTCTCCGTTACTCGGCTCTTTGTTCCCGGAGGGTGGACCACACGGAGGCTTCACAACTTCTTTTTTGCCACTATTTCTTATAAGCAGCTATTGTTTTGATTTAGATTGGTTGGATTTGCCTCAGGATTAAGTCTTTTTTATGGAGCTTATTTCCACTGAGTTCCATATATTATTAGTTCCAACTGTATTTTTCTCCTGATCTCTGGACATGGACATGCACCGGGTCCAAGTGCTGCGGTACTGCCTCCCTCAGAGTGTCAGTGACTCAGGCTTGTTCTACAGCCACCTTGCTCTCAGGTTGGTGCCACACTTGTTTTCCCCCTGATATGACGGCAAGGGAGAGGAGTGAAATGTCAAAGGAAGAGCGGAAGCAAAGGAAAGCGAGATAACATTTAGTTTGAAATGTCAGAGAAATAGTTGTTTTGTGGAATGAATGTTATCAGGAGCAAACACACATCTTTCACTGTTCTATTTTAATCGCAGCTAAAATACTAATCTGTAATCTTAATCTGGCCTCAACAAACGGTCATTTACCACAGACCACTGTGGATTAGTGATAACTGTGTTTTGTGTAGTTTTATTTGCATGAAATAACAAAACATGCTCACTGTGAAAGTTAACGTTATTGCAATACAATTGTCATTCTTTGCAATCAATAATATTACCATAAGTTAATGATAAATTTGTGATAAACTGTACAGCCCTTATAGCATTTTATTTATTTTCCATCTTCCACCTCCTATTGGTGTTTGCGGGTGACTGGAGCCTATCCCAGCAGCTTTGAGCCTGAGGCGGGATACACACCGGACAATCACTCATGACCTACAACCTTCTTGCTGTGAGGCAGGAGTGCTAACCACTCCCATGTTCTCAGAGTCTCCACTCTTCATGACTGTGTTTAATGTGTAATGGTGTTTGTGAGGAGGTGGTGGTGCAGAGACCCGTCTTTTCTCCTGTATTCCCCATCCAGACTTGTAAAGCTCCGAGCTCTGTCTGCCTTTGACCAAAACGTGTCTTTTTCATTGAGTCTTGGCTAGGGCTGGGTACCGAACTTCGATACCTTTATGGTATCGAACGAAAAACTTCGATTCTATGAGTATCGAAAAATTATTTATCTTTCGGTGCCAAATTTCGGTTCCAAAAGCCAAGCAGCCGGGTTTTTTTTTTTTTTGCCAAGCGGCTGTGTCTGTGTGAGCTTGTAGCATACGTGCATGTAAGGAACTACATTCGCCGTGATTGGCTGTCCACCACCACGTGACGTGACGGTGGGATATCTGAAGATACTCGCACTCGCAGTAACAACACAAGTGTAACGTTAGTTTTTTTTTCTCCAAACGTTCCAGTTTTATAATGCCAAAGAGATCTAAAGTGTGGCTACACTTTATAAAAGTAGATGCCGAGTCAGCAAAGTGCAACATATGCGACAAGTGTATTGCAACCAAAGCCGGCAATACCACAAACTTAATGAAGCATTTGACCATGCACGGGATCAATATGAAGGCAGAAAGTTGCAGGGTATTCGACTGTAAAAAGAAGGAAATAGAGGAGCCTTGCACCTCATCGGAGTCAAACCTGCCCCCTTCAACATCATCTGGCATTTCTGACATTGTAGCAGGTAAGAAAGGAAGATATTACCTTTTAGCGAACAGAAGTTAAAGTAATTGTTTACGCTAACGCGAGTGGTTTGAGTGTGTGGATGCAACTCTGCGTTGCGTAACGTTACCCAGGCGCTAGCTTTAACCTTATTCTTTGACCAGGCAACATCTTTGTTTTTCCAGCATAACGTTAAGGTTTCACATTTTAGAAATATTTGACAGATAAGTGTAATTTCCCTACTTAAACCTGAGGTTGACTACCACTGGTTGACTACCACTTTATGTTTGTTAGCTTGTGCTGCTAGCCGGTTGCTGTAGCGTTAGCGCTGTTATTTCCTCCTTCACATTAGCCTCTGCCTCCTTTTGCAGGAAGACATGGCGATAGAAGTAACAACCAACAGCATGACCAGCACCTCAGAGAAGATTCAGGAGGAGATACAGCTCTACAGAGGTTTGCCGTGTACACTCTACAGTGAATCCAGCAACTTGGTGGTGGAGTAAGAAGGACACACTGCTAATGCTATCCAGCTTGGCAGCCAGGTTCCTCTGTGTACAAACCTCATCGACGCTCTCAGAGCGTACATTTTCTACGGCTGGGGACACCATTAGCCAGGAGCGGGCCTGTCTGTTGCCAGAAAAAGCCGACATGTTGATCTTTCTGAAGAAAAACTGCTGAGCGGTTACCCACAAATACAGTTTGATTTTGCACTAAAAAGTTTTTTTACATTCCTTTGAATTTTAGTTGGTTCAATATTAGGATGTACACAATATAATTTATTCATTATTTATAATATGTTCATGTTGTGGCAAAAAGGTTTCTCTTTTTTTTGTAAATTTTGGCCAAGTTAGGATTGATACGATGAGTGTGAGTGTGAAGTGTTACCAGAATTTGTTTTAATTAAGATGAAAAATAAAAGTTTTGTATTTAATGTATTTGTGTTGATTTTGAAATGGATTTTAAAACACATGGTATCGGAAAAAGTATCGTTAGGAACCGGTATCGAAACTGAGGTATCGAAATTGGCACCGGATCGAAAGATTTTGAACAATACCCAGCCCTAGTCTCGGCTTCAGAGACCAGCCCCCCCTGTCCACACCTGCCGCTAATCAGGGGCAGACAGACCCCTATCACCTGAGCCACTGCAACCCTAATATAATGATAATACATAAGACCTGGAGGTGAAGGGTTAATATTAATATAATTTAAATGTAATGTAACATAATTAATGACTTCAGGTTCTAAAGAGTATGAAACATTATAGATATTGTCCTATTTTGTCCTCTCCATATTATTCAGTATGAAATGTGTTGCAGTTGTCTGTGCTTGAAAGGTGCTGACAGAGAAGTACAGATGATAGTGAGAGCATCTTTTCTATTTGGAACACTCAGCAGCCTCTTAGAGCAGTGCTCTGTAAGGGCTCCATACATCTTTAATGCACGCCGAGGACATGGCTCCTGGCGAAAACACAACATTTCAGGCCAGTGCTCTTTTTCTTCCTCTCTCCCACTGTTTTTCTGCAGTGAGGGGTTTAAGGGCTTCTTCACAAGAGGATCACACGACTCTGACAATCAGAGAGAAGACGGAGGAAAAGAGGAGTTTAATTAGCACTGGCTGTGAAAAAGACAAGCACTTTACAGACATTTACAGCAGAACGCAGTCTTCTTTAGGCTTAGGCCATGACTAACTAATGTCACTCACAGTTGATTATATTAATATATCTAAAAATATAGTTCATAGTGGAACTTCTACTGCAAATGTATGTGTGTATTGTAAGGGGCGCAGTGGCTCAGTGGTAGAGTAGAAATCATTTTTCAGAGAATATGAATGATAATACAAAAACCTTAGCAGTAATAACTGTGTCAGGAAAATTGTTCGGGATGCAAAGAAAAACCCACAAATAACCTGAGCTGAAATACTGGACTCTCTGAAAAAAAGTGGTGTGGCTGTTTCAAGATGCACAATAAAGAGGCACTTGAAGAAAAATGGGCTGCATGGAAGAAAGCCATTCCTACACAAATGCAACAAAGTATCCCACACAATACACCAAACAGCACAGAGACAAGACTCAAAACGTTTAGAACAAAGACATTTGGAATAATGAGACCAAAATTGAACTTTTTGCCCACAACCATAAATGTTACATTTAAAGAGGTAATTTGCAAAAGCAGTTGTCTTTGTTTTTAAAAATTGTCACAAACATAATTTTAACATTAACATGACATTATTTGCCAAAGGTGATATCAGTCAAACCAAACTTGAGTGGCTGTGACCAATTAGGACCACTAAATTTTATTTGGGTTTTAAAAGCGATATGCAAAGAATAAATTACAAGCCTCAGTTGACTGATTTTCAAAATGTCTTTTATCTGTTTTTGGTAATGAACTCTTCATTTGGAGGGAAGTCAACAAGGCCTAAGATGAAAGGTACACCATTCCTACTGCATCTCAGTCTCCTGACCTCAATATCATTGAGCCACTCTGGGGAGATCTCAAACGTGCAGTTCATGCAAGACAGACCAAAAATTTACAGGAACTAGAGGCTTTTTGTCGAGAAGAATGAGCAGCTTTACCATCTGAGAAAATAAAGAGCCTCATCCACAACTACCACAAAAGTAGGGCGGCAGTAGCTCAGTGGGTAGAGTGGTCGTCCTTCGACCAGCGGGTGGGCGGTTCGATCCTCACTCGAAACATCCCAAAACATCATAACATCCCGCTCTCCCCCACATACTGTTGTTGTGTCCTTGGGCAAGACACTTAACCCACCTTACCTCCAGTGGTGTTCCAGCTGTAACACTGGTAAACAGTGTTGGTCATCTTACTTCAAAAAAGTAATTAGTTACAGTTACAAATTACTTCTCCCAAAAAGTAATTGAGTTAGTAACTCAGTTACCACATTGTAAAAGTAACTCAGTTACTCAACAAAGAAACTGAAGTTATTTTTTATGTTCTATAAGGGTATTACGTTCTATAACAGCTTAAATATCAAAGATGTTTAAATTAACTGATTGAAGAATAAAAACACTATATATAGTATTTTAGAATATTTGGTATTTATTTCAACTCAATAGATGCAGTCTGTCATATGATATACAGAGAAATAAAACATATAAAAATAAATATTGGAAATAAAATTCAATGGCAAAATTAAGTCACACAAATGTAAACTTGTGTAAAAAGAAACAAAGGGAGACCTGGCCATTAAGTAGTGCAAATCTCTGTACCTGTAAATTATTGCACAATAAACAAAACACAATCCAACTCTCTGTAGATTAACATGTTGTTCATTCTCAAAGAAAATGAATAATACATTAATCTATTCTAAAATACTCCTCTCATCTAACAACTAAACCAGTGGTTGTTGCTGACACGTAAAATCGAGCGTTGCTTGTTTTAACAGTGGCTCTGTCTCCTTCACTGGAACTCACGCAGCTTCATTTGGGGTTAGCAGCAGCAACAAGTGTCGTGTTAGCATGTGTTGATGTAAGGTGCTTCATAAGATTTGAGTTACTTGAGGCAGACGTGGATAAAGTCTTTTTTCCTGGACATAGCATGTTACAGAAACATTCTTGCTTTTAATTTCAATTAACGAGAAGTAGTGCCGGTACTTCCAGTTCGAGAACTCTACCTTTGAATTTCCCCAGCTCCTCGCCATTGTCGCTGACGCTGTCTTGTGTTTAGTGGTCAGCGCGTGGTCAGCGCGTGCAGTGAGACCGTGTGAGCAGGGCACCGCCCACACACACCCGCTCTCTCCAGCAGCAGCTGATGTGTAGCCAAAGCATGACACCTCGAGCTTTATTCAACCAAATTGTAGAAACGTGACACTTTACATTCTCAGTAACGATAACGGCGTTACGATGGGAAAAGTAATTAATTAGATTACTCCGTTACTGAAAAATTAACGTCGTTAGTAACGCCGTTATACTCTAACGTCGTTACTTCCAACACTGCTGGTGAATATGTGCTTAATGTAAAGCGCTTTGAGTGCCTACTAAGTGGAAAAGCACTATATAAAAAGAAAAAGAAAAAAAAGGTTAAAGGTGGCAATACACAGTATTAAGAACTGAAGTACGTAAACTTTTGATCAGGGTCATTTGTGTAGTTTCTGTTGTCATTATGATTTAAAAAGAATAAACACAGTTGTTTGACAATAAATGGCTGCACCCAACCTATCTCACTGACACTGTACCCTCAGCTGGACAAAAACCTCCTCTAACTTTACTGTACCAGGACGAGGACTTTAAGAGAGTGAGTTGCTTCAAGGCTCAAACAGAGGGAGCAGAAATAGGCCAATACACTGGACACTAACAGAGCTGTATTTGTACAAAATACACTATAATGGCACAAACATTTCAGAAGATATTGTCTTTCTTTCAAACTTGCGGACTTGGATAGTCTCTACATGTGAAATATTGACATCCGTGAATATAATGCAACTGTTCTGACAAAGGGCCCTCTCCTCCGTTCCCCTATAAAAAAATAGTAATATATTTATCAATGAACATCAAACATCTTTTTTCCGATTGAGAGCAGCGATGTAAATCTAAATTGGACTAACACACCTGGATGTGATTTATTGTTAGACTATTGTGGACTATGCACAACTTACTCCAGTTAAGGTTTGACACAGCGCAGTTTGAGCATGCCCTGTGGACAGCAGCATGCTTATGGTGCTCATGTGCTCCTCAGAAGGCACAGTTGTCACTTGACTTGTTCTGTTCTCATGCTTTCATTTGGCAAAGTCAAAGTGTGACCGATGTTGTTGCTAAATGAAGTGAAGATTATGAGTAAATACACATTAATACTGCGTCAGTTTGATTCTCCCTTTTGCACTTTCTATCCACATATTCTGCAGTTCATAAACACCCGTTTATACTTAGATCATATATGAATCTGCAACAGCCGCTCTAAAAACTGATACGCCTGAGATTGAGCTTTTTCTGCACAACAACTGGGACGTTAGGCTAAGAACATAAGCACATTAATACGGTTTGCAATAATGCCATTTGGAACGCAGCACAAGCTTTTTTGTGCATCAGGAGGTTATACCCACCCTCACTAAGGCTGGAGCACAATCTGGACAGCTGTAGATTATCAGTGCTACAGTCTGTTTATGACTTATCGATGAGCCCATGTGTATTAGTGCAGCAGAGGGAGATATTTAGAGCCTTTACAACTGATAGATTTTAATGCTCAGTATAATTCTGGGTATTCTGGCCCAACTCAGATAGTATGAAAACATTTTGATTCATATTACTAGAAATCTAGGCTTTGTTTGACAGATTATAATATATGGTGTGTTACTACAGTAAACAGTTGAAGCAGTTGAGAGTCAGACATACTACATGTACCATTCATTCTTGTGGGAGCTGCTGACTTCACACTTGAGAACTTGGTAGTCCACAACATCCATGGACTACCATTAAAATATTAAATTCTCTTTTTGCACATTTGATATTGTGTAATGATGGTAGTTCTGATAGACTTATAATTTAGGGACGTATGGAAAGTATGTCCCAAGTAGTCATATTGTAAAGCAGCATCTAACTCTGTGTTAGAATAAAAATTATTATTTCATAAACAGTCAGACATGTTTTAAACGTAAGTGTTCATCTGTTGGAGGCGCTTGTCAGAGAGATGTTATAATGTTCTGGATCATGTGCTGCCTTCTGTGAGTCTCTGCTGCAGCCACTGAGAGTAAAGACCAGGAGTGTCCAACTTAAGGTCCACGGAACAAATCCGGTCCTTTGTGAAGTACTTCTGGTCCTCACATTAATTATTACTGTTAATACATTCTTGGTATTATTAATAAATAAAAGTTGAAAATACAAAAAAGATAAGAGTTAAACAAATGAGAGCAGTGTTTATTATTGGGTTTGATCTTAAGAGGTTCTAGGTCTTAGATAAAGTTAATAAGAACTAATTATTGAACACAAAATAATTAACCAACTCTAAATCCATAATTTATTGGGGTATTTTAAGTAAACTGTGTTAATATTCACTTATTAAAAATACCTAGCCCTATAGGCAAATTAAAATGAATGTATTTGTAGATTTAGAATTAGCCTATATTTTAAATAAATATAGGGACAGTTTACATTTACTTCTGGAGCCCTGATTTGGGAAATAATAAAAAGGCACTTGTTCACTTCTAATTTATTTATTTATTTAATTTTTTGTGCAGGAAATGATTAAAAACAATCGAGCCTGACTCAGTAACGTTCCTGCGCTGCAGAACACGAAGACACGACACACATCACAAATTTCAAGATAAGATAGTACAATCATACAAAAACACAGACTTGCATAGGCACAGGGAGACGCAGCATTAGGAGGAGGTTATGGGACCATCTCAGTGGTCCAATTGTCCAATATGTGGCAAACAAAAGTCTTTTTTATTAACAGTCTTTGTGATGTTATAGTCCTGATATATTGTGGGATCTGGTTCCAGGTTTTAGTGAGCACATAAAAGAAAGATCCGTCCATAGCAGTTCCTAAAGGCCGGTAAAGACAAGAGTCTCTTTGTAAGAGATCTAGTAGGGCGCTCAGAGATGCGTCTTTTTAAATTTGAAAATACAATTTAATCCCATGGTTTATTGTTTAGTTCTGAAATGTCAGGGCATTAGACAGTGATAGGGCAGAGCAGTGTTGCGTCTAACCAGAAAGTCTGTTATGGATCTTGTAGGCTCTGTTATAGAGCCTTGCTATTGGTTCAAGGATTTCAATAGTAGTGACCAAACAGGCAAGAAATATGTATGCATGGGTGACAAGGAGAGACAAATGTGGTCCCATTTTACTGTAGAATTATAACTTTTGATTTAACTTTCTGATAGGGGTTTGGATGTGCTCACAGAAAGTGAGATGTGAGTCAAGACAGACTCTCAGGTACTGTGGGGGTATGTGGGAGCTTTTGGTTGGAGAACGTGATGGGATTGGATATACTCTTAGATGAACAAAATTACATACATTGTTTTCTTGATATTAACTGTTAAATGATTATCTTGTATCCAGTCATGTAAATGCTGTAAATCTGTGTTGAGTTTGTGGTTAATGATGTAAGTTTTTGGGCTAGATAAAAGAATATTAGTGACATCAGCATATAACACCATATTATAAAATTAAGCACATGAGGAAGAGCATCAATGTACATAAGGACATACTTTTCCTTTTGTACATAAGGAAAAGTAAGAGACAAAATTGTGAGTTGAATGAATCTTTACATCCCTCTCAGAATTGATAAAGTATCTTGGAATTTGAGACGAAACGTCTTCACCTTCAACTGCTATGAGACCATGAGAAAACTGCCAGGAAACTGGCAGAATATAGAAATCATCTTAGATTTAACCTACGATGCAGACAAAGTAAGCTGATTCCTAAAAGGGTTCGGCTGTTAAGGGACAGAGGGCTGAAAACATCCTACGCCTGGCCCAGACCCACCTTTTGTGTGAAAGGATCAGACTTATTTCACAATAGATAACCTCCAGACCAAGTTAGATTTTCTACAGAAACAACTTGCGGCGTTAGTTCCAGAGGAAGTCCTACAGGAGAGCTCCAATTTCATACAGAAGGTACAACTCACACAGCACAACAAGAACAAGGATCGCCAGATCAAAAAGTTCCAGATTTTGGATAATGGACATCAGCAGCACAACCCAGACCATCCTAGGTGTAACAAGGATATTACACCAGCCACTCGGGACTCGGATAAAGAACCTCTCTCACCCAAACTGAAAATGAGGTTCTTGAATAAGGGCTTAATTTCTCAGTTGCTCCAAGGCACATCCCTACAGTAGACAGCAACAGAATCAGCCATAAGGAACAATAAATTGTCTGGAAATGAATCTAAAGAACTGAGACTCAAGGTCACAGCTGCGCTGGCTTGTGCCAAACCACCCCCCTCCTCCAATATCACCTCGGAGCAAAGGAGGGCCTTGTCAGCATTGGAAAAGGACCACAGCATCACCATTCTGCAGCAGACAAAGGAAGATACACTGTGATCCTGAACACGGATGACTACGAGTTAAAGATTTTTTTTAGACTAGTAAAATGAATTATTAAATTTTTTAATGTATCTATTTTTTTTATTTTTTTTTTATAAATCTCAAATAGTGCCTGCTTTGATGTCTTATCAGTCCTAAGTGTTATCAGTCCTCAGTCCGTCTTCCACCCAAAACCCCGTCTCAGAATGCCCACAGCGATGCCTGGCGGCTCGTCCACACCTGAACCAGGTGGAAGATGACAAATCAGCCATGCATCACTGACTATGAGCCTTTTGCCAGCCGTAAGATCGGGCCCTAAATCACACCAACCCAGCCCACACCGTTCTGCTGCAGTGGAAATGTGTCTAAAGACTCCAGTGGCCTAAATAGACAGGTGCCTAAGCCACTTGGTTTAATTGACTCGACAGATGTTTTACTCTAAAAGACAGAAATATGTCCTTTACTCTTTGGAAACATATTAACACCATCAGCACGGTCTTTTATCTGGGTTAAAATGAGGGGTTTGAGTTTTACAACATCTGCCTGTGACCTTTTTTTCCTTTGCTGTAATTACAAATGTGTCACAGTAAATGAGGCAACATTACTGCAATCCTCCGGGCTCCTCTGGGCTCAGAGAAGTGAGCTGTGTGCTGTTATAAACGAGCAGGCTTCACAGTGTCTGTGGGTTATAAAGCCGGCTGTTTTTAGCTCCTCTGGGCCTCCGTACTTTCCCTGTGGAGCAGATTAGAGGTCTTGTGCCACACTTAAACTGGTTAATTTAGATTTAAGACTGCAGTGAGGTAATGATCTGCCTGCCTCCTTGTCTCTAATCCTGTCGTTCACAGGCCTCTCTGTTGTGTTCAGACCCGGCACACCCTGCATCAGACCCCATACATGCTCCAGTCCACATGTGAGCCAATAATAACAGGCAGCCATCAACTGCGTGTGTGCCCTGAGCTGGCCCTCAACATCAGCGGCTGTTATTTTTGGACTATGTACAGTACGGCACAATATTATAGCCTTATTGTGGGAGCGTAATTACAGCCTGCACTACTGCTGCTGCTGCTGCTGCTGCTGCTGCTGCTGCTGTGTTTGGAAAGATGCAGCACATCACAACCAAATATGGTCTGTTCAGAAAAATGAAAAGAGCATAAATTAAATAAAAATAAATAAATAGATTTTGAACACAGTATTTACAGCACATACTAAAAACTTTACTATGAACTGCTCATTCTTTTATTCAAGTGAAAAATACTGCAAAATGAAACATTTATGGCATTTTTTTGCCTTTGACAGTCAATGCTTGACAGAAAGATTTGTGGGCAGAGAAGGAATGACAGGAATGTAATGGTGCAAAAAATGGGTATGCGATATATGCGGTGCATAGGGGCGCAGCACCTTGGGGGCGCCAAAGCAATGGCGCGCTAAGCAAGCAGGTACGTACAGTGTCACAGTACGCACACAGTTGTTGTCAAAAGATTGATAAAGCAAAAAAGCTGTCGGGGGCTAAAAAAAAAAAAAGAAAAAGAAAGAGTAAAAAGGAGATGATGTGTCAAAGTATGGGACAACTGATAAACAAGTGGATTGTGAAAGGCAACAGGTAGGATTTAAATTGTTTGGAGGCTTGCAATTCATGTTAACAGAGTAGCTAGCGTTTGCTAACACTGGGAATGTAGCAGCCAAATGGGGTTTAAATTAAGGATAGCTTTATATGCAAAACTGTTTGCTGAGCTGAAAACTGGAAAATATAAGGCAGCATGCCATGTACAATAAATGACAATAATTTGGAAAACAACTAATGCAATATATCTGGAATCATGGAATCATGAATAGATTTGCAAACAAACTTGGAGGCTTGCAAATATTAATGTTAACAGACTGGTTGGTGTTTGCTAGCTTTATTAATTAATGTTGCTGATAGCTACATTTAGATTTAGTTTAAACCCTATGGTACCAATCCAATTTTATTAAGGTAAAATAACAACTGGTAAATATAAGGTAGCATGCAAAATCCTGCGGCACGATTCGTGCGAATCACGCGGCGCAAATTGCGAAACGCTTCATTTGCGCAAGTTGAAAAATCTGAACTTTGGTGAAAATTCGCGGCGCGTTATCAGGAGCCTGCTCTAGTAGTGACGTGCTATGAACGGAGGCGGACCAGAGAGGCAGAAATCCAAAACAACAATGGAGGACGAAGTTATCGGGGCAACCTGTGAGAAACAAACAAGAGAGTCAGAGATTCCTTTTGGAGGCTGGCTCCATTTGTTAAAGAAATAAAAACAAATAAGAGATAGATCACAATGTTATAAATACAATTGTAAATATGATTTACAGTTTTATATACATGATACTATATTGACTGTTCTGATAACTGTTCAGGAGACTGTAGTTGTCCACAACCAAATATTGACTGGGGACAAATGGACAGATTTGATAACTGTGTTTACCATCCCATCCAGCATACTCCAGGGTTTTAGAAAACCCTAAAAGACAAACACTTGCTCTGAGTTTAAGCAAAACAATCTCTGTTCACACTGATACTCTGTTGTTGAGAATCCTTGCATTTTCCGGAGCAGTGCTGATACACTCTGAAGCCTCAGTGTGGATCTATACGTCTGATGCTAACAAAACATTATCAGAACATGAGTTAAACATGAGTTTATAAAGCACAGACAGTGTTTACACTGACACTGGCCGTTAAAGCAAAATGGCAAAATTGAGTCCCTTGGTCTCTTGGGAGAAAAGAGCAATATATTTTTTATTATATTATTAAAATGGATTTTTGCACAAATGGTCTCTTGTGATTAGTTTTCAAAAACAAGCTTTTGAAAATAAAAACAGTTAGGCTGTTACTGCACTTGTGTTCACTGTCTAGTTCTCCTCTTTTTGGCTCTATTACTGTCTTCTTATTCCCTTAACCCATCCTCTTGGAGACATATAAACTTTAAGTATTTTGTATATAGAGGCAGACTGATAGTTGTACAATATGGACATCAGATTCAAGTGGAGTTATAGGGAGTGAGTGCATTCATGAAATCCATTATGGTAATAGATATTCCTGTCCATAACCAATGAGAGGAACTACACCAAAAAAATCTGCTAGTGGCATACAAGTAAAACATTTCATGATTAAAAAATATGTGGCTCTGGGTTATAGTTTGTTTAGCGGCTCTGTTCTGCAGCACTGCAGAAAGTTTGCCCTGATGTGTCTGGATTAGTGTGTGCATCCTATTCAATTCACCATCATCTAGTCTTTATTATGACATTTTTAACAGATGAGAATTGTTCAGCTTATACTGGAAGCTTTGTCTAATCACAGCTCACATAAAAAGAGGTCTGGAGTTAGGGACACTCCATTAAAACTCCATTAAGAAAACTAACCAGGCGTTTGACCCACAGTCTGATGGTAGATCCAGTCAGACAGAGGAGTGTGTGGTGTGAACCTGAGAGCCGCTTTAACTGACAGTAGCATGGCTCTATCAGCCACAGCAGCAACCAGGGAGCCATTATCGCAGCAGCAGCAGCCTCTGTGGTGAGAGGGCTCATTATCACAGAGGTTAGGTCTTAATTAGTGTGAAATGAATTGATTATTTGGGCAAGTGGAGTCAAATCTTGCTGTGAAATATTCATGCAGTTAAACTGTTGTGTTGTGTTAGTGAGATGTTAATTGAGATGAGGTCAGGTCTAGTTCCAAGGTCTCTCCTCGACCACCAGGACCCCCTGATTCCCTCTTTATTAACTGTAGATTTGTATGCAGCTCACATACTGCTTTAATATTTTCCCAGGGCTCTATTAGGATTTGTTCTGTTTAAGAACACTGTTTTTACTGTGACCTACTTTTAGGAAGCTGCAGCTTTGTGGTATTCATCTAATATTAAGAAAGCTACTTATGTAAAGGAGCTTGAAGTACATTCTGAAAAAAGCTGTGGCTACACTAGTGTGTGAATGCCATTTATTACTATATTGGACGTTTATTGCAAATACAGTACACTACATAAACCCTCATCATTCCAGAGATACCAGTCCTTTCACAGTCTGTGAAAATGCTGAAAGAACCTTGTGACTCCTTGTTTGTGCTGCATGGAGAACCTTTTGTGTGTGTGGCCTGTGGTCTGGCAGTCTGTTGTAGGATTTCTGTTGCTATTCTCATATCTGACTTATCTGTGCATAAACCAAATTCTGGGGCGCCTCAATGGGATTGTGTGCATACCATACACAGGAAAAAGTTAATATATATAAAAAACACTTCTAATGTGTAGCTTAAGCTAAAAACAATGTACAGTATGTAATTATCATGGTCTGTAAAGGTATTAAGCAGATTGTCCACCAACTGAAAGGTTGGCAGGTCAGTCCCGTTTATACTGTGGTCTTGTTAAGGGTTTCTTTGAGGACCTAAATCACTCTGTAGCAGTAATTCAGACAGCATCACAGCAGCCTGCATCACATAAACCTGTTCAGATGAGTTATACTTATAGTCAGAGCACCACATCTACCAAATACTCATCTGATTATCCATCTGCAGCTTTTCACAGAAATACTACACCACACACTGCTGCCAACATTAGGTTCAGGCTTTGGGCTCAGCTAATGGACTGGTTGAGGTGGTTGTGTGAGCTTTACACATGTGTGGGGAAGCCATAGATTGTGGCCTCCTTTTTGGTACTTTTTGCCTGTGAGGCATATTTGATGCAAGCCTCCACATCCCTGTTGATTTCCTTCTGCCATCTGTTCTTTTCATCCACTTTTACCCCTTCTTCTCTTCAGGTCATTTCTAACAATGAATATGATTTAGCTTCTGTTCAGAAATCTGCTCGGTCCAACAAAAACAAAGGGAAAATGTGAGACAGGGACTCATAAGTGGAAGCCTTTCTGTAGAAGTTAGTGTCATGGTGTGGGCACATATACAAACCTGATTTGGATGTAAATACCTCAAATTAAAACTAAAAGTCTGCAGTTAAAGAACATTTTGTTCATTTCATTTTAAATCCATTGTGGTGGTGTATAGAGCCAAAAAGATTAGAATTGTGTCAATGTACCAATATTTTTGAACCTGACTGTAGCATGTTGCCTCAGTTTCCTAATCTTTTAATGTCACTGAGTTTGATATGATTTTGAGCCATTGCTGACCTTTTGACAGAGTCTAAGTCACTCTCCTTCCCTCTGTCACAGATCAGGCAGTGTGTTATGTTTGGAGCTGCTGCAACGTCATGTGTGACATTGTCCCTTGTCTTCTTTGTGTCATGTGACCTGGAGAGATCACACCAAGCTCTAAAGCTCACTGTCACAAGTGATTACAAGGATTTCTGTAAAAAACAACTTAATTTGTCATTTAGTGGCGAACAAGACGTCCATACAGTTCTCTCCAGTTCACGCATTTGAAGTTGATTAAAAGATTTTTTAAAAGATTAAAAGTGGAAATGTTCTTTCTTCTGTCTGGGAGGAGTGCCCCATCTCTCTGGCCCAAACCGCTCCAGAAATAGTGCCTGTTTCTGTAAGAAGAGCCATGAGTGTGACCAGTGTTGTGCCTGAACGCGTTCATTGAACGATAGTTCATGAACTCGTTCATATTTTGGGTGAACGTGAACTGAACGGGCTGTATTACTGCCTGATGAACGCGTTACTGTGAACTCGTTCATTCTGGTGTCTGTGAACGGCACGCTCTCTCAGGTTAACCGTTCAATAGTGCCAGATTTCTATAGAGCCTTCCAGGCGAAAACCCGGCTAAAACACACCGCAAACCAGCCGCAAATGGGTCTTAATATGTAGCGGAAAAACACCAAACCTGGCAACACCAGCCACCAGTGTCGCACCGCCGTCCGCCGCATGCGTGACGCGTCATCAAAAGAAAAAAAAAGCATTGAGGCGACAGCAGCATGTAGTAAGGCGTATGATCATTTAAAATAATTAATGTAACTTGTTTGTTAAACCTGCCTGGTCTATTTTTCCAGGATTCCAATATTCTGTTTTAGCATGTGGACAATGGAAAATTATTAAAATTTAAAAACGTTTTCACCTTAATGATTGCTGTCCTGTTTTTCTTTGAATAATTCCTCATTAAAAAAAGACCATTCAAGCAGCACGTTTTTCCTCATGTTCTTGAGAATGTACTGTAGGGTTGAAAGCTGCAGCTGCTACTAGTGTGGAGTGAATGGACAGCAACAAAGCATTAAAGCAACAATGTCCCCTCAATGCTAATGTAAACCTTGGTTGGATAAGGATTGAAAATTGGATATGAAAATGAAATCTGACGCATAGCTTCATTGTTAAAACTGATAAAATAATTGCTGTCTGTGATTTTACTGTATATGGGCTGTGGCAATAATTTTGAAAAATATTAGCTCGCAGCAACATGGAAAAAAGAACTATAAACTAGTTCATTTTTGGAACTGTGAACTTAGTTCAAAATTTTGAAGTTTGAACTATGAACTGAACTAGTTCATTTTAAAATTTGTGAACTGAACTTTGAACTAGTTCTTGTAGAAAGTGAACTTTCCCAACACTGAGTGTGACCCCGCGTCCCGCTGTGGAGCCTCTGAAGTGGGCACAAGTGTCACTCCAGTGATTAGCTTATCCTCACACTTCACAGCTTTTACAATAAGAGCCCATGTGAAGTGTCTTTAAATAACTGTCCAATGTACTTCACTATTTGTGTTTTTGTCAAATATTGACACAAAAAGAAGAGTTTTACTTTGATTGTGTCTTAGTCAGGTTTTGCAGCTGTCACAAAAACATTCATGGAGAGAAGTAGCTCATTGAACAAAACAACAGAAAATAGAAATGTTGCCTACATACATATTTAGGCTAAAATAAGATGGTGGGTGCCATGAGCCTCGTTCCCACTGAGTGCCGCAGTATGGGTTGGCTCAGTGTTGTTTAGTTTCTTCTGAAGAGGCTTGTGACTCCAATGAGCAGTGTCCAGAGAGCAACGTCTGCTGCAGAAACAGATGTCGCACAGAGACATCAATTGTATCTGAAGCGGACTTTTAGAAACTTGGATGCTAATTATAGAAAGTAGTAGAGTAAACCTTGGTGTAGTAATGTGAGGTTGGAGGTTCATGTGTATACTGCTGCAGGAAACACTTTAGGTTTTTTGTTGTTGTCTTGTACCGTCCGTAAAGTCTTTTGGGGCAAGTGTTTTGATGATACAAGACTACACGACTATTTTATATAAATAAAAATGTAAATGAATAAAGTTCCTAAGCTGTGTGAATGGCTCTTCCACATAATAATTAAAAATAAAGACAAAACCCTGTTTCTTCTCAGCATTGCCGCCGATTTATGTTTTTCCCAGTGGGTGCTCAGCTGGTACCTCCCCATACGCAAACATATATAGCTAGCCAACTTAATTAAGCTGTTTTATAGGGGAACAAAGGAGAAAAAATGTAATATTGACAATATGCCTATTTTGGTAAATAGGTAAGTTAAGTTAGATACACTTTATGGCATTCAACTTACCCTTGTTGTCACATAAGGAGGAAAGTGTTGCTTCTTGCTGCAGTAGTGTCTGATAAATTCATTGGCAATGTCATCCATACATTGTAGGTGTGATAGCGTCTTGTGGCAGTTCAGTAGGGTGGCATGGTTCAGTCTGGCTTGTCCCATCATTGATCTCAAGTAAGATTTAAGTCTCCGCAGACTTGAAAATGACCTGTCTGAGCTGCAGGACGTAACTGGGACAGTCAGGGTGAGCTTAATGAGTTTGGTCATCTCTGGTAACATGTCTTTTAAGTGTCTCCCCTTGTCGCTTTTAATGAAGCTAACAACATCATCAAAGCTTTGGAGGCACACTACTTGTTGTTTTGCTATATTAATGCACATATCACGGAACAGGGTTAGTCTTGTCTCATCCAAATCATCCCCAGTGTGAGGTTTTAACAGTTCTGTTGCCCAGTCACAAAATCCTCCACATCATGCATGTATTTAAAAACTGACAGACTAAAGCGTGTATCCTTCTTCGGGAGTTTTACATGTGTGTTGTGACCAGGTCCATCCTCCAGGCGACAGGGCCTAGGCAAGGACGAACTCTCAAGCTGCAGATCACTGCCACTGCAACCGTGTTTTGCCACAGTGTTGTAAATCCTTCTTGTCAAAAAGATTTGATAGTCTCTGAGCGTGTCAATCATCTGCCTTGCTTTCTACATATCCATTGCATCTTTTGAAGTGCAACACATACAGCTTCCATTTGAGAGAAGAATTTTAGCATTAAATGTAAAAAGAATCTTTACTGACTCTTTGGCCGATGCTGGCAGTGGGAGTGGTGCACAGAACACTTTATTTTTACTAGCATCATATGCTATTCATAATCCATGGAAACTTAGTTTTCCAGCTATGTTGGTAGTTTCAGCCTCTTCTGCCCTTCTTCAGCTGCATTATCGCTGTTGTTGTTGGTTTGTGACTCTGGACAAGAAGTTGTCTCATTAGTGGAAACGTTTGTCGTCTCGGTGGTGAGTGCTTTCTTATCTTTTTTATTACAAATTGGTCCATTGTCTTTGGTACATTGCAGCTGCAACAACTAGGGCTGAAACGATTCCTCGAGTAACTCGAGTAACTCGATTACAAAAAATGATCGAGGCAAATTCCTCTGCCTCGAAGCCTCTTTTAATTTTATTTAAAGCTCACGTTTGTTTCGCAATGATTTTTTTTAATGTGACACAAAGCCTTTACGCCACCGACAAAGCGGAAGGAGTTAGTGTTAGCGGTGTTTTGATTTGAGGGTGTGGGCGCGAGCTGCAAAATGGAAGAGAGCGATAACAATAGCGATGAGCAAAGAGAAGAAACAAACAGGAGAAAACGACTCAAACTGTCCAAGGTTTGGGTTTCATATTAAAACGTAAAGAGAACAGCGTGGTGTGTGTCCATTGCAAGATCGAGCTAGCATACCACAACAGCACGAGGTCCATGCTGCAGCAGCAACAGAAAACATCCACTCTACTCATAGACCGGAGGACCGTCACCCGGGACAAGGTCAATTCACCCAGGTCAATTCACTGCAGCATTAATTAAATGTGTTGCTAGTCGAGATGAAGGCTGTTAAATCAAGTATGTTAACTATGTAATGGACAACCCACAACGGGCAGTACAATTGAAAATGTACCGCACACGGATGCGGAGGGGCCGTTATAGTTTATACCACGGCTACCAAAGGACTTAATTTACTGCCAAAAAACGTTGTGATTGTCTTTTACGATGAAATATACTAGATTATTTATAATGTAAAAACATGCATGTTGGTTATATCATTTACAGTATTTAAATATATATTTATTATTAACATATATACGCTTTACACAGCAGCGCAAGGCAGTACAACATGCAAAACCGATGTGAATTTTGGCCTGGGTGCTCATGAATTTCAGTGGTTGCACAAGCCCCGCAGCACCCACAGGATCGGCACCTGTGCTTCTCCTGTGCAGCTCCTTCTCATTAAGAAGCTGACCGATTCAGCGTTAGATTGGTTTTCTGGGTGTGTTCTGAGCTTGCCATCTGTTTCTAGGACAAATGTAATTCCTGTTTGAGTTGAATGTTCCAGTTTGTGGATCATGTCATCATGTTTTGCTTACTTGTCGTCTGTGTGCAACATCTGGAGTCATATGTGTCAGGAGGTGCTCTGTGACTGTGTGTTGAGATTGTCATTCTGTCACATATCCATCACTAAAGGCTGTGGTTGAAACCCACCGTTCAGTTTATAGCAGATTCTGTTATGGCGCAGAGAGTAATCATCTTTATACAGCTGCCATGTCAGAGGAGCACAGGCTGAAACACAGCTCAGGAGAGAACACTGTCCATGTACGAAGTATAATTCATTTATGTGTGTACAAAAATGAAAATGCTCGTTTTCAGGATATTCCTTGTACCAAATTTAGAAAAAGGAAGTCGGCCATTGTAAACATAGACCACTTACTTTTAACATAAAAGCTTTGGGCTAAACGATTAGAGCTGCGGAATAACGACATTTAAAATATAAAAAAAAAATATTTTGACATGTTTGGTGTTTATCAGGTGTAATTTTTAGAATATAGCTACCAGGCCAACATTACACAAAATATAATTATAACAAATATATGATCCGCTCACATCAAGAGTTTGATTTCCCTTTATTTCTATTCATTTCACGTCATGTCATTCATTATGACATAACAGCTCTGTTGTAGACTATATTTAATGATAGAAATCAATTTCCTGAAGCATCTGATGCGTCACTTAAATTTTTTTCTCTACAGTGAAAAAGTTCTTAGGCTCTAAATATATTTTTATATATATATATATATATATATATATATATATATATATATATATTTATTTATTTATTTATTTATTATTTTTATTTATTTGTCAATCATTTATTTCAATCATTTATTTATTAATTAGGACTATGCTATGAGAAGCCGGATCGGTGAGGCTATGGTGAGCTAATATGTTGTTGTTATAATATATATATATAAAAAAAAAACTTTGTCCCTCACCCTCCGCGGGTGGTCTCATCCTTCGAGCTCGGGTCCTCTACCAGAGGCCTGGGAGCTTGAGTGTTCTGCGCAGTATCTTTGCTGTTCCTAGTACTGCACTTTTCTGGACCGAGATGTCTGGTGTTCTTCCAGGGATCTGCTGTAGCCACTCTTCCAGTTTGGGGGTTACTGCCCCGAGTGCTCCGATGACCACAGGCACCACTGTCGCCTTCACCTTCCAAGCCTTTTCCAGCTCTTCTCTGAGGCCTTGGTATTTCTCTAGTTTCTCATGTTCCTTTTTCCTGATGTTGCAATCACTTGGTATTGCAACGTCAACCACAACGGCCTTCCTCTGCTGTTTGTCCACCACCACAATGTCTGGTTGGTTCGCCATTACCATTCTGTCAGTCTGAATCTGGAAGTCCCACAGGATCTTGGCTCGGTCATTCTCTACCACTTTTGGGGGTGTTTCCCACTTTGACCTCTGGGTTTCCAGTCCATACTCTGTACAGATGTTCCTGTACACTATGCCAGCCACTTGGTTATGGCGCTCCATGTATGCTTTCCCTGCCAGCATCTTACACCCTGCAGTTAAGTGTTGGATTGTCTCAGGGGCCTGTTTGCACAGCCTACACCTTGGGTCTTGTCTGGTGTGGTGATTTGGGCCTCTATTGCTCTGGTGCTCGAGGCCTGCTCCTGTGCAGCCATGATGAGTGCCTCTGTGCTGTCCTTCAGTCCGTTTCTAGCCATTGGTAGGATTTCTTGATATCAGCCACTTCAGTTATGTTCGGTGGTACATCCCATGTAGGGTTTGTCCTCCCATGATGGTCCCTCCTCCAGCTCCTCTTCCTCTGTTCCCCATTTCCTGAGACATTCACTGAGCACGTCATCTGTTGGGGCCTTATCTTTGATGTACTTGTGGATCTTGGATGTTTCATCCTGGATAGTGGCTCTCACACTCAGTAGTCCACGGCCGCCTTCTTTACGGCTAGCGTACAGTCTCAGGGTGCTGGATTTGGGGTGGAACCCTCCATGCATGGTGAGGAGCTTTCGTGTCTTAACGTCTGTGATCTGTATCTCTTCCTTTGGCCACCTTATTATTCCCGCAGGGTATCTGATCACTGGCAGGGCGTAGCTGTTTATTGCCATGCCTTGTTCTTGCCATTGAGCTGACTTCTTAGGACTTGCCTTACTCGTTGGATGTATTTGGCAGTTGCTGTTTTCCTTGTTACCTCTTCGAGGTTGCCATTTGCCTGTGGTATTCCAAGGTACTTGTAACCATCCTCAATGTCTGCTATTGTTCCTTCTGGGAGTGAGACCCCTTCTGTGTGGACTACCTTCCCTCTCTTCGTCACCATTCGACTACACTTCTCAAGCCCGAATGACATCCCAATGTCAGAGCTGTAGATCCTGGTGGTGTGGATCAGTGAGTCGATGTCCCGCTCACTCTTAGCGTATAGCTTGATGTCATCCATGTAGAGGAGGTGACTGATGGTGGCCCCATTCCTGAGTCGGTATCCATAGCCAGTCTTGTCGATTATTTGGCTGAGGGGTTCAGGCCTATGCAGAACAGCAGTGGGGATAGAGCATCTCCTTGGTATATGCCACATTTGATGGATACTTGTGCAAGTGGCTTGCCATTGGCCTCAAGGGTGGTTTTCCACAGCCTCATTGAGTTTGCAATGAAGTCTCTTAGAGTCCTGTTGATGTTGTACATCTCCAAGCATTCAGTGATCCATGTGTGTGGCATTGAGTCATATGCTTTCTTGTAATCAATCCAGGCAGTGCACAGGTTGGTGTGTCGGGTTCTGCAGTCTTGGATGACTGTTCTGTCAACCAGGAGTTGGTGTTTAGCTCCTCTGGTTTCTTTGCCGATGCCCTTCTGTGCTTTGCTCATGTATTGATCCATGTGCCCACTTATCTTAGCCGCAATGATGCCTGACATGAGCTTCCATGTTGTGGAGAGACAGGTTATTGGCCGATAGTTGGATGGGACTGTACCCTTTGTGGGATCCTTCAGGATCAGGATTGTACGCCCTTCTCGGTAAGCCATTTAGGGTGCGTCCCATCCCTTAGCAGCTGGTTCATTTGCGCTGCAAGGCGCTCGTGGAGTGCAGTGAGCTTCTTTAGCCAGTAGGGTGTGGATCCTGTCAGGGCCCGGTGCTGTCCAGTTTTTCATACCTGAGAGTCTTTCTTGGATGTCTGCCGCTGTGATGGTAACTGGATTCTGTTCAGGAGGTTGCTGTGGTCCTCTCTCAGAGCCACCAGCCACTGTGCATCGCTGTTGTGTGATGCCTCCTCTCCCATATACTTTTCCAGTATTGTTCAGTTTCCAGCCTTGGAGGGTCTGCTCTGCTGTTATTACCCTGCCATTGAGCGTACACTATTGCAGGTTGAGTTGCGAACAGCCGGTTTATTCTTCTGGCCGTTCTCTCTTGTGTACCTCTTTAGGCGGCTGGCCAAGGCTTGGAGCCTTTGTTTGGCAGTTTCAAGTGCTTCAGGTATGGGCATCTGGTTGTACCTCTTGGGTACCTGTTTTCTCATTGCACCTTTCTTGGCCTCTGTCAGTTGGCTTACTTCTACGTGTCTGCTTGATCTTAGCCTCCAGCCTTTGTTTCCATGGTGGGTACTGTTTCTCATGGCTCCCATGGTTGCTCTTATAGCCAAGCATCTCGAGGATCACTGCTGGAGTTGTATAGCAGCTCATTGGTTTCAGTGATGGATGTGGTAGGGATCGCACTCAATGCTGCATTCACATTTTCTAGGAGACTTTCTGATGGTACTTCACTTAGCCGTTGTAATTGGCGTCTTGCATTCATTCTCGCCATGATCTTGTCTTTCAGGTCAGTCGCTGCCTCGCTCAGCGTTATTTCAATTGTTGGGGCTTCATACCCAATCTCCGGTTGGGGAGCCCCTGTTGGCTCTCTGACCTTGCGCCCTGGCTCCCTTGCCGTAGCATTTGTGTTGTATCTCGTCAATCTCAAGTTGTGATAGCAGCTGCCGCTTGTGGACGTTGGAACACTGAGCTACTAGTTGCTTCGATGTAAGCCTGGATTGTGGGTTTCGTAGTAACCATTCATCCCACATTCTCTTCATGTAACCCCTCTGACTAGGGTTACTGGAGTAGTAGCATTCCAACAGATCCTTGTTATCGCATCTCGCCCATCTCCGTCTTGTTCCAGTAGCCCGTCAAGTTGCTCTGGTTCCCCAACACCTGACGCAGACCTTGTTTGGCCGGGCGTCGTCTGAGCCGGCTTCTCATAGCATTTTTTATTGTCTCTCATCATCATTATGAGGTAGGCAGTAGCGCGAAGGGTCTTGCCTAAGGACCCACACTGGATAGCAGGGGGATTCGAACCTGGGTCCCCCGTGTGAAAGGCCATGTCCTTACCAGCTGAGCTAACCAGCCGCTATACATATATATATATAGTGTATTTTTTTATTGTATTTTTTTATGTATTTATTTATCTATTATTATTTAATTTATGACTATAAAGGGGTGCACTTAAGACAGTATGTTTATCATAAAATAATTAATGAATGTTTTATTTTTTTAAAAAAAGAAAGAAAGACAGTTTTTACAGTTTTAGAAATGTTTGTGTACTATTCATTCTTAACATAAAGACTTGTTTTGGCGATTTTATTATACTATGCTTTTTGCCCAAAATGGACTTTAAAAGATAAAAATAATGACTAAATAACAAATCTCTCTCTCTCTCTCTCTCTCTCCTCTCTCTCTCTCTCTCTCTCTAACATCTCATCTGTGGATGCATTCAAGTCTCAGTTAAAAACATATCTATTTAACAAACATTTTGGGTAATTACAGCTATATGTTTCATGTGATGTGTATCTAAATGTTTGTCTGTACTGTATTTGTGAAATGTAAAGCGACCTTGAGCTACGGAAAGGCGCTATATAAATAAAACTTCTTCTTCTTCTTCTCTCTCTCAGATGAAAAACAGCCTGCGGCAACTGTGTTAGAGTAGCCTGCGGACTTGGCAACACGCCGTCACTTAACTGTCATAATTAATCGGAGCAAACAAAGTTTTACTAAGTTTAACAAAGTTTTACTTTCAGTTTATTTTAATTATCCTAAATTTATACTCGCATCATTACAACCTTTTAAAAAATATATAAAAATAATAATCATAAAAAAATAAAAATACATAAAAATCTGGAAATCATCTCGCGACCCCCCGCCCACCGACCCCCACCTTGGGAACCAGTGGTTTAGCCCAAAGCATTTATGTTGAAACTAAGTGGTCTCTGTTTACGGCCGACTTCCTTTTTCTAAATTTGTTGCACAAAGTTGCACAAAGTTGGAGAATGGTACAAGAAATACCCTGAAAACGAGCATTTTCATTTGTAAACTTGTACACAGGTAAATGATTTATACTTTGTATAATAGGGTATAGGATATTATCAGGGTACGCTAGACACTAGAAGTTTTGAATTCAGTGCTTTAAGACCAGTGAGTAGACGCAGAAAAACGAGAGCACCTGGCTGAGGCGTAGCCATGTTTGGTTTGCCGGGTCATTGGTAGGGTCCGGGGGGGTTTATAGTGGGAGGTTTTGTCAGGTTTAATGCAATGTTTCCCACAGAGCAGTGCATCCAGAAAAGGCTGGTATGAGAGAGTTTATGTGATGCCATTTGACTGTCACTGCTGTCTTTAAGACCTAGAAATGCAAACTATAGGACAACAACTAAATTTATCTTACCACTGTCTTTTTTCTTTCTCAAATCACACTATCTATTTTGTTTGAATGACTTTGCTGTCTGTTTAGTGCGCTCTCTCACTGAGGCCTTACAGCTTTCACAGACTGGTCTCTGGAGAGGGCAGAGTGTAAATGAGAGAAGACTCTCTGCTGGTCTCCGTCAGCACCACACCTGATCTTATCACAGACACACTGCTGCTGCTGCTGCCCTGCTAGTACCGGCTCATTCACCGCTCAGTAACCTGTTTGTGATGCAACAGGACCATTTAAGTCAATAAAGAGCATATTTATAGTGATATATTCAAATAACTCAGACCTGGACGTGATCAAGACAATAGTATGGTCCTGCTGAGACCCAGGACCAAGGCAGACTGAGAGCAGCAGCTAGAGGCAGTGCATGATCCATGGAAAGACATGGCAGTGCTATTGCGAGGGAGAGAAGAGGCTTTTATTAGAGACTATAAGCACTAATTTAATCACTGGTAATGAACTACATTCTCAGCCCTTTGGATTTGTGTTGAATTTGTATTTTATTTATTTGCAAATTTAAGTCACCAATTACTGTATTCAAGAAAAAGTTTCAAAGAAGGCTTCTGAGCGTAGTTTTGAAGTTCCTCATCCAAAGGACTTTTCTGAATTCAACTGATAAGAGCTGAGTTTTCTATCCCTCAGAGGGAGGGGTTTAACCTGAGTCTAATGTGATGAAGGCTAGAACCTGGTTTCAGTGTTGGTAAGAGTTGAATGGGCAGTGTGACTGCTGGTGGGGAGTTGTTATGATCCTGTGGACCATTAACAGAACTTCTCTCTTCAGGTGCTAATGTCCTTCTAGAGAGAAACTGTTTTGGTTTCAACACACTGGTATTTAGAGGAAAGATGTGTCTCAGTGCACCTCCTCTGTTCAGAGAAGACTGATCCAGTACCGACACTGCACATTCCACACTGAAACCAAGGATCCCACCTTTGAGATTTCATCAGAGCTTGTCCAATCACATTAGACAGGCTAAACCACTCCCTCTGAGGGATAGAAAACTCATCTAAGCATCTAAGTTGATTTGATAAGAGAGCTCTCTTATCAAATCAACTTAGATGCCTTCCAGATGCCTTCTTTAAAACCTTTTCTTAAATATGTCCTGGATGTCTGAGAACCTCCACAGACATCTCTAAAATTAGGACAATTACAATTTTTTAAAGAAATAAACAAGTTATGTATTTTGACCACATATTTATATAATGTACTTTGTCTGTTTGGCAGCGCTATGGTCTTAACTAAATCCACCATCCGCTGTTGTCACAGACCAAGTCAAATGGATTTGAGACCAGTACACACAGCAGAAAAGCCTGGATGTAACCTCCATTTTATTGTCCTGTGGTAAGAACTATATCAGTCAACGGGGGAGCATTAGGCACATGACATACATGTTTATTTACAATAAATGGACATACCCCAGCAGCCAAAGTGTGGGGACAGAGAGGGGACAGTAGGTGTGTCTCTGGGAGAGCTGAGCAAACCACACTGTCACTGTCAGCAGGTTTGAAATGGTAACTCATACTCCATCCATCCATCTTCTACCGCTTATCCGGGGCCGGGTCGCAGGGGCAGCAGTCTGAGCAGAGATGCTCAGACTTCCTCTCCCCAGACACTTCCTCCAGCTCTTCCGAGGGGATACCGAGGCGTTCCCAGGCCAGCCGAGAGACATAGTCCCTCCAGCGTGTCCTAGGTCTGCCCCGGGGTCTCCTCCCGGTGGGACATGCCCGAAACACCTCCCTAGGGAGGCGTCTAGGAGGCATCCGATTCAGATGCCCGAGCCACCTCAGCTGGCTCCTCTCGATGTGGAGGAGCAGCGGCTCTACTTTGAGCGCCTCGCAAGTGGCCAAGCTCCTCACCCTATCTCTAAGGGAGTGCCCCACCACCCTGCGGAGAAAACTCTTTTCAGTCGTTAATGATCAGCCGTTCATGACCATAGGTGAGAGTAGGAAAATGGTAAAACTGTTAAATCAATCATAATAGTATTTATAATAGTGTAAGGAGTGATGGACGTGCACAAAGGATTTTTGTCCACATAAAGTGAACACCCTCACCACTTCTCCCACTTTTCTTTTTCTGTTAAACATTTGGTAGCCTTCCAAGTGTAAAATGAACTGCTTTCTCCTTATTTATCCATGTTTCTGAAATAGCAATGATTTAAAATTTGAATCCTGGCTTACTCAGATATTCTTTGATATTTTCAAAGTTTGCGTATAAGATACAGCTATTAAACTTATAGACATTATACAGTAGACATTTTTTCTGGTTTGTTTAGGGCAATTAGTTGTTTGTTATTATAATACTTACAATTAAGACTTTTGCCTCTGTTGAAGTGTATATCAGGAGCAACATTATTTAACATATCATTCATTGATTCATATTCATCACATGCATGTTCGTCCAGAGCGTCCACGTTATCAGTAATGAGTCAGTGTGATGACTGTGTGTGTCATGATGATAAGTAGGGATCGTCAATGTCATTAGTTACCTTGTTTATTCATTTACAGGTGCGGCAGAATTTGCAGTGGGTATGTAAACTTGAGCATAACTCAATATCTGTCCCGTCTCGGGTGTTCCGTTAAGTTAAGTAACACCCTGCAAATGGAGGTCAGAGTTGTTTCTTGTGTTGCTTTCTCAGTAGACCCTGGCAATGTCAGCATTTTTCTTTGTTAAGTGCTCATTAATGTAAACATTTGTCCTTTTGAGTTTTCTTTGCTGCTTGAGAAGTGTGCTTTTTTGTTTCCTGCTTATGAACCTTAGTATTAGTGTAGTTTTACCTTGTCCTTGCGGCACAATGGGTGGCAGGCCTTTATATCCCGGGTGTGCAGAGTGATGCCGTCGTTTTGCATGAATCGAACTACCTGTAAAACCACTCTAGAAGCGGCTTGCATTGTTCTCCTTCTGGCACCACGGCTTTTGCGTAGGTCCGAGGTTTAATGTTCAGCCCAGGGATTATTAGATCATTCAGTTGTGTGTATTTTTGGCAGCCATACATGTCCACGCCATGACACTACCACCACATGCTTCACTGATGAGGTGCTATGCTTTGGATCATGAGCAGTTCATTTTCATCTCCAGACTCTTCTCTTCACATCACTCTGGTACAAGTTGATCTTGTTCAGTGGTCTATAGGATGTTGTTCCAGAACTGTCGAGGCTTTTTTAGATGTTGTTTGGCAAACTCTAATCTGTCCTTTCTGTTTTTGAGGCTCACCAATGGTTTACATCTTGTTGTGAACCCTCTGTATTCACTCTGGTGAAGTCTTCTCTTGAGTGTTGACTTTGACACACATACTCCTACCTCCTGGAGAGTGTTCTTGATCTGACCAACTGTTGTGAAGGGTGTTTTCTTCACCGGGGAAAGAATTCTTCGGTCATCCACCACAGTTTTCTGTTTTCTGTGGTCTTCCTGGTCTTTTGGTGTTGCTGAGCTCACCGGTGCGTTCTTTCTTTTTAAAGATGTTCCAAACAGTGGATTTGGCCACACCTAAAGTTTTTGCTATCTCTCTGATGGGTTTGTTTTGTTTTTTCGGTTTAATGATGGTTTGCTTCACTGATAGTGACAGCTCTTTGGATCTCATATTGAGAGTTGACAGCAACAGTTTCCAAATGTAAATAGCACACTTGAAATGAACTCTGAACCTTTTATCTGCTCCTTGTAAATGGGATAATGAGGGAATAACACACACCTGGCCATGGAACAGCTGAGAAGCCAATTGTCCCATTACTTTTGGTCCCTTAAAAAGTGGGAGGCACATAAACAAACTGTTGTAATTCCTACACCGTTCACCTGATTTGGATGTAAATACCTCAAATTAAAGCTAAAAGTCTGCAGTTAAAGCACATATTGTTGCTTTTATTTTAAATCCATTGTGGTGGTGTATAGAGTCAAAAAGATTAGAATTGTGTCAATGTCCCAATTTTTTGTCCCCCCAGCAGTTTGCTAATGTTGGCTCGCCGTTTAACGGCCCTGCAACGGGAAAGCTCCACCGAACCAAGTCCTCTGAGTCTGTTTAATATACGTACTCCAGTAACGTCACCAAAAAGCATTTTTTTATGAGATGTATCAAAATCGGGCACAAGTATAGGTACCTCGGCAACCGTGTTCCCCGGAACCGAAAGGGATGTGGATTAGGGTTGGGCAGTCTCAAGAACAGAATTCTTTTTTCACAGTATTTACCATATACAGTAAGACTATTGCAGTAAGGATGCATGGGACAGGATGACATTGTCACAGTATGATAACCTGAAGGAAAAATATGTTATTGTTAGATACTAACAGGCAACAATTCTTCTAAATATATGAATGCAGTCCCTTAAGGCAGGGCTTCTACAAGTGATCTTAAAACCATAATATATACCGTATTTTTCGCACCATAAGACGTACCCGACCATAAGACGCACCTGGTTTTTAGAGGAGAAAAATAGGAAAAAAAATATTCTGAACCAAATAGTGTAATAAAATATTTAATAAAGTATAACAGAATAATATTTGAATTATATGACTGGAGTGAAGGGCATGCGCACTGCTGTGTACTGTAACACCGCCTACTACATGCTATCCTCCAATAGCATACGGCGGTGACACAGTACAGCAGCATCGCGCCTTCCTGCACACATCGGCTTCCGTAAGGAAGGTGAGGGAGGACTCGCTGCCGTCTGCCATGAGTCGAGTTGCAGAGCGGCAGCGGGTGAGGGAATAAGATATGGTCCGAATACCGTAATATATGGTATTCTGACCATAAGACGCAGGCACTTTTCCTCTCACTATTTGGTGAAGAAAAAGTGCGTCTTATGGTGCGAAAAATACGGTAAGTGGTTATTATCCCTTGTCCAATAGTAATCAGTTAGGATAAAAACATGTGATTATATAGTAATGGATGTGTGTGTCCCTCAGTGAACAGAGCATCTGCCAGGCCCGGGCCTCGGTGATGGTCTACGATGACGCCAGTAAGAAGTGGGTGCCCATCAAGCCCGGCCAGCAGGGCTTCAGCCGCATCAACATCTACCACAACACTGCCAACAACACCTTCAGAGTGGTGGGGGTCAAACTGCAGGACCAGCAGGTGAGAGGCCACACAGTATTATTAAAGAATTCCGGTTACTTTGGTGAGTGGACTCTTGCCTTTGTAAACAGCCGTACACAGTAGGGCAGCAGAACAAAACATGCTTTAATTGAAAACGTGTGAAGACAGTTTATGTATTCATTTATAAAGAAATACACATTCTAGATGAATTTCCACTGTCCAAACTTTTTTACATTTATTCTCACCTTAGTGTGTTAATGAGGCATGAGGCAATACCTACCCTGTTGAAAAGCATAACCTTATAGCATTTTAAGCAGTTTTGCCATATGGTTATTGTGGGCATTGATTGTGATAACAATTCATTTGCAACAGATTATGATTGAGCAAACAATATTTAAGAATTTATATAGAGCAATATTATTTCCTTTAATATATATTAAAGTTATAGATTTCTGACACAAGGACAAAAAGGTCAATTGCAGAATGAATTTATTGTTGTTGGATCAAAATAAAAAGTTTAAATAGCAAATTTCACATATTCCACACTTTATGGATTGAAAGTAATTAAAAATATGTTAATTAGAAAATCAGTAACAATAAAACATATTTAAAAACCTTTGAGAAACTTGTGGGTTAGAGAGATGTTAAGATGTTTTGGGATGTTCGACAGAATAATACTGTAAAACTGTTTGTTTAAAAATATTCTTATACTGTACGTATCGTAAACTTGGAACCACATTTTGTAGCTTAAATGATGTATAATTATTAGAATATATTAAACGATAATCCTGCAAATGTACCTTATGTTCTTTCTGTGTATATTTGAGTCACAACTTTAACCTGCACTGAGGCCTGTTCTCACCAGTTTATGCACTATATCTCACTCAAAATGAAAACATTCATCCACTGTTAAAGAACAGGTAAAAAAAATACATTTGTACATTTGTTTCATTGGATGGTGTGGTGTATAGAGGGCAGAGGTCTTCTCTCTGACTGCTGTCTTCCTCTGACGAAGGTGGTGATAAACTACTCCATCGTGAAGGGTCTGAAGTACAACCAGGCCACCCCCACCTTCCATCAGTGGCGCGACGCCCGACAGGTCTATGGCCTCAACTTCGCCAGCAAAGAGGAGGCCACCACCTTCTCCAATGCCATGCTGTTCGCTCTCAACGTGCTCAGCTCCCCGGACAGTGGAGGTACCAGTCCTCATGGAACAATAATGAGAATGATTATGTGCACACAATTTAAGCAGAAAAAGACAGACAGTGAGAAAGATACAAAGTGGAGGGGCCCTGATCAAACAGCTCAGGGTCCCACTGAGGATATAAGTATCAGTTAAATCTTAATTAATCTTAATTATCTTAAGTAATGCTAAAATGCACAGGGAGCTGTATACATTTGTTTTGTTGCATTTTATAAAATCACATCTTTTGTATTAGTGCTTATAGTAGTTGGGTATTGCTATTGCTTATTTGAGATGTATGGGTCTTTCCTTCCAAACCTAATGCTCTTTATTTTCTATTTGGTCCAAACCGAGTCACAATAAAGAGTAGGTATAAACTGGACACAAAAAAGGTTTGGAGACCAATATGGATTTTATGGTGGCCAGTGCTAATAATACGAACAACTCCAACACAACATCACAAGCCCCTTTAATATTTTCCAAAACAAAATCAACTACAAAAGTATGTACTTTTGTATATTGATCTATGATGTTTATTGGAAATCAGTCCAAGATATGGAGGAGATAAAGAAATCTTTGAATTTCATTACACATGAAATAACTAATGTGGCAAAACAACAGAGAGGCCCATAAGAAGTATTGGATGAAGTCCAACAACTAAAGGCTTCAATTCAAGAAAAGGACAACCAATGGATGACCTCCTGATATCAGGGCTTTAAATACATTGCACTTATGCACAGGCCGTAGCCAGTGACAGGGAGATGACAGTAAGCTAACTCCTGCTCTAAATCCGGATTCTTCTTCACTTGAAGATCAGGTAATCAGACCTCATTATCTTTCAATTTCCCATGTACTGGTTCACTGTACCTGCCATCCTGAAGGGCTGGTTAGACCGGGTGCTCACTCTGGGCTTTGCCTTCTCAAATGAGAAACGCTATAGCCAAGGAATTTTTAAGGTTAAAAAGCCATGCTGGACAGCATGGCCAGAACAGAGGTAGTAGTCACGAGTCTGTTTAGACAGCAAATACATCACAATAGGCAGTCAAGATATTGTGGCTTGCTATACACTGTGCACAATTATTAGGCAAGTTGTATTTTTGAGGATTTGTTATTGTACAACTACAGTGCTCTTGGTCAATCCAAAATGTTAACAAACCCTCAAACGTGAATATTTAAGCAGTAAAAGTGAAGTTTTGTCTTTCTTAAGAGAATATCTACATGTACACCATTATTAGGTGCAGA
>CM044565.2:3191824-3239324 GCA_024416835.2 Perccottus glenii | reverse complement strand
AGTGATTTGTAGTGATTAATATAAATGACAGATATACTGTATACTTTTGGCCACACATTCTCAACTGGTAGGTCGAGCCCGAAAAGTGGGTCTCAGCGTGTCTGGTAAAAAGAGAAAGATGTGGAACTGTGGAAAACAATGGTTAAATGTTAAGCTGTTATGTAGGTCTGTGTCATGACAGACGTGTGAAAGACATGCAGTTTACTGTTGTAACTGCTTTAGGTTCAAGCAATTCACAAGAATTAAAGGACCACTACCAGACTTTATTCATTTCTGTGTCCATCACAACTCCGTATGTATCCTGTGCTGAAAACGTTCTCTGTTTTATCGGCATCCATTACTTCTTTATTTACAACAGTGTCGACCAATGGGAGCGTTCCTTATTCAGGAGTGAACATGTAATTGTCCAAAAGCCCAGTGTGAGCTGAACACATAAAGGTTTTTCACAGTTACAGTATGCTTTCAGCTGATCAAACAGTTTTCTCCATTTAAGTGTGGATTCACCTAAATAGAATTTAGAAATAGATTTGGCCACAAAATTAATTAGTGGTAAAATGAGCATTTGAGAAGTACTAGGCCGTATAAAAGGAGCATTGTCTCCTCCTACATTTTTATTAATAAAGCTTTTCTTCTTTCATTACTCGCTCATTACATGCTGTTTGTGTTTAACATATTCAGTAGGATTGTATCAGCAACTAAAGGCCGTTGTGGTTTATCTGTGATGCACTCTTCCTCTCTGCTCTTATTCTCTGCCACAGTTTGTTTACAGTGTGAGGCTGCCTCGTCGGAAGAACAGATAATTAGCATGAGCTAACAACCAGCGTTCAGGGGAGTGTCAGGGAGCCACAGCCATCTTCTTCTCTCTGCTCCTCTATAGCAACACAACACCATTCATTTATCAGAAAGTAAAAGCACTTTCAGGCTGCTGCTGCGTCTCTTAAAAGTGTTTTTCCATTTTGTTTAAAGCTATGTGGGTTGTAGTCAAAACCACACTAACCAAGAGCGTTAGACCAGAATGTTCAGACAAATGTTTTTTTAGGGACTGAGAGAGTCCTGTGGTCTTGGCTATTCTGGGTTTTGTTGACTGCTTTAGTTGGGCCAGTGCCTTATTAACAGTGTGAAGGGAACAAAATGAGTGCAGTACAAGCTAAAAAAGAACCCAAAACATCAAATGCATTTACACTCTTCTCTCAGCTCCTTTACATAGCAACATAACAAAGAGCAACAACAGAACAGAACAAAGTGACATTTATCTTGTCCGCTGTGTTGTAGATAAGACCACACTAACAACAGTAAAGGCCAGACCAGAATGTTCAGAAATATGTCTTGGGACTGAGACTAAGTGAGTCACTGTGGTCATTCTTTGTTTTGTTCAATGGTGATACTGAGGACTACTACTGAAACAGAACTAACAAAATCCTTCTGTACATTCTTCCTCTCTCTGCTCCTGTACAGCAACACAACAAAGACCAGCCAAAAACAGAATGAAGTGACGTTCATTCCTTGGTGACAACACAAGCTCATTCAGACTGCTGCAGTGTTGTTTAAAGTGCTTTATCTAGTTCATTTAAAGCTGCATTTAAATATTGTGTCAACTGTAATAAGACCAAGTTGAGCCCAAGAGAGTTTGTGGTCATGACCTTTCTGTGTTTTGTTCAGTGCTTGAGTTGAACCGGTGCATAAAGACATAAATGTCTTGCATTTCAAGCCTTTCAGTTGATGACACTTACTAAGACTATAAATGTTGGATAAATATAATCATGTAGATGTATAGTTTTTTTAGAAACTACATTTACAATATTTACAAATGTTGTCCGCCGCCATGGCCCCACCCCTTTTACCCAATGTCCTGCCCCATGATCCAGAAACAGCCAATCAAAGGGCTGCTAATGGCTGATGTCACTTTGAGGTTGGCTCTAACTCGGTCACACAGCGGGAGGACGGGGACTGGAGGGGGGGTTTCTTGTAAACTGGACCAGTATGTGCCTTTAGTGTGGTCATTGTGAAACCATTTTATCTGAATCATGTCTTTCCTGCTTCTGTTTACGGCTCCTGCAGCTGAATGTGTTGAATAAATAACATAAAGAGCATAAAAGGCTTGTTGCCTCTAAAGAGAAGATGAAGATGGATAAAAAGCAAAACTATTTGTATAAGCAGCCATTAAACCCATGTCTTGACGTTATATAAATATAGATTATAGTGTATAAAGTTGGATTTATATTTGTTTTCATTCATTTGACTGTCTATGTGAATATTCAGTCTGTAACTGTCCTGGACACACCTCTGTCCGTCCTGTGCTTCTCCCTGAGCTTTCTCTGGGTTTTTCCTTCTGACAGAGGCTCTAAGGACACAGGGTGTTGTCCTGATCAGTTTATAAAGATCTGAGGCAAATGCTGTGTGATTAAGCACGTCTACTGTTATTTAAGTGATTTATTTATCTGTTGTGCAAAAATGTATACAGTACTTTTTCTGCAGAACTCTGATTTACAGTTTATGAAATACAAGTCCTGTCACAGCATTGATAAAAAAATAAAAAGCGTCTACTGGTGCAAAGTGACAGAGCAGGCTGTTTTTGACACCTTTAGCAAAGTATGATGATTTTTATTTCCATCTGCATTATTTACTTGTTTTTAATAATGACAAAAACTTTGGTCACTTCTGGTTGTTGCAAGGTGCTACATACTGTAAATAATTAACTATACATACAATAATATATTGTTATTTAGTGTATAATGTTAATCTTCCTGCTCTTGTCTTGCAGGTCCAGTTGTCCAGCGCCAGAATGGGCCGTCGTCAGAAGAGAGCGAGGCACAAAGGAGGTAGGATTTATCATCTCTTTGTATTTACAGCCGTGTGTGTGCGCCCGAAAAACCCTCATGTAAACAGAAGAAAGAGAGTCAAGATAAACTTCAGGTCTGAGTGAATGAATACTGTACATGACAAAAGCCATCCTGCCGTTGATAGGATGATGGAGCAGCACCAGATGCAGCAGGTTCACAAGGAGAGGGAGCGACGGACCTCAGGATCTGGTGAGCCTAAAGCAAACACACACTCCCTGCTCTATAGACACACATGCTGCTCTGAAACAAATACAAATCCATGCTGCTAAGAACACAAATATTTGAGATAAAACTGCCAACAAATACCCCGCAGACCCCACCACCACCACCACCCCCCAACCTGTTGACACAATGCACACAGGAGCTAATGTTCGCCCTGCTTTGTTTCTGATGAGGGCAATTATCAGCCTAAGTGTACTTAAGTTCCCTGAGCAAACAGGTGGTTTCATCGTTAATGAATACCACAGAGTCCAGCCACTGATACAATAAGTGCATATGTTGAGCGGTAGGCTTTCCCAGTGTGCTTGGTGTTAGTGTTCCCCTCCTAGTTTGAATCACCGCTCCCCAGTCTGTGTGCCGTTATGCTTTTTCTCCATGCACACGTAAATGTTCAAGTCTGCCCCTAAAGCACATGTCCAGACTTAAACATGCCCCCCGTCCCTGTCAGTGAACAGATCCCGTCCCTGCAACATGCTCGACTGCCATCACGCTCTTCCAGCTCCTGTTGGGGGAGCGCCATATGCTTCCAGACCATGGCTCAGTCATGTTGCATTTTGCTGCTTGTTCTTTTTGATTATACTGATTTGATTTGTTCTTATTTGCTGTTAGCTTCTGTTTTTAATTGCTCTTGATTTTCTCATCTTTACTGGCTTGGTTGCTCAGTTGGTTGCTTTTCATCTTCTCACGTTTTTCTCTTTTCTGTTTTCCTTTGTTTGTCGCCCGCACCTCTGTCTTGTCTCTATCTCCGTGGCTTGTCTTGTTTCTCAGTCGTTTCCACCCTCCAATACAAAGTGTCCAACCCCCCCATCCACCCAGACACCCCTCCCGAGTACAGACAGTACCGCGCTAGCACACTGCCACCTTCCTACGTCCGCGTGGCCTCCTCTGACTCGCCCCCCTCCTCCTCCCCTTCCCTCGCCCAGGAGAAGGAGGCCCGGGACAAGGCCCAGCTCCAGTCCCAGCTGTCCACCTCGCTGGCCTCAGCCTTCTCCCCGGTGCAGGCCGGGGTGAGCACGCAGGGCCGCCAGATCCGTCAGATCCCCCTGTCTCCCCCGGCAGCTCCTCGACACCTCCACCACCAACAGCAGCAGCAGGAAATAGTGCTCCCCCCTAAACATGGCACCTGGTCTGCATCGCACCTGCAGCAGATGCAGATGTACGGCCACATGCCACCCTCCAGCTCCCCCCCGGTCATGATGGCCGTCCCCATCAAGCAGGGGCCTCCCCCACAGCCTGTGCTCCCCGTAGCTCACCCACTCCCTCCAGTCAGGGTGAAGCCCCCGACTCTAGACCCCAACCCCCCGTACCAGCCCCAGCACCAGCCTCCTCCACACCTCCAGCACCAGCACTTCCAGCACCAGCCTCAACCTCAGCAGCAGCACACCCCTAACGGCCAGCCCTCTGCTGACGACCACCCCCACTACTGTGACCCCGCCCCAGCCTCCTCACAGGCCCCGCCCCTCCCGGCCCGCCCCAGTACCCCTCTACCTTCCACCCCCAGCAGCAGCCGTCGCCACAGCAACAGCAGCCATCGCCACAGCAACCGCAGGTGTACCTCCACAACCATCAGCAGCAGGCCCAGCCCCCCGCCCCCTCCTCACCCCCCTCTTACACGGCCATGTCTGACAGGGGCTCGCCCAAGAAGACCCCCTCCCCAGTGCCCCCGCAGCCCCCCTTGAACAACAGCAGTAAGTATGAGGAGCCGAGGAGGAGGAGGGGCTCTGCAGATACTTCTTTATATGGTCACAGGAACCAGATGTGGTTTAGAAGCAGGCATCTGGACAGAGGTTCAAAGGTCCAAGACATATCATCATCAATTATGAGGGATTCATCTTATTCAGTTAAAAACGTTAGATAGAATTGTGGTTTGGTTGTTCATTCATGGCATAAAGGGTGAATTTTTCATAAACACTGCTTCATTCTCTACAGTAAAATGTGAAACAGGGGGTCTTTGGCAGAAAAGTCCTGATCCACCCCTGATGGCCCTCAAGTGTCTATTATCTAAATCTATTACTCATCTAATACATCTATTTAACGTCAACATTTATCAGTACTGATCCAGGAAAAATATATATATATATTTATTTTAAAAAATTGTTCATTCTTTGTCTGCATTACCTCTTAACATAAGAGATTCCTTCTATCACAGTGCCTGACACACCCTTCACTGCAAAATAGCTACATAAGTTCTGGAATAGACACGTTCTCTGTATTGTCAGTAGCCGTTGATCCAATGTTGACAAGTATAGACCAACAGTAGTGACTTGATTGACAAGCGACAACATTTCCAGTCCAGTTGCCTTTTTCTAAACTACTTCATGTTAGCTGTGTGTGTGTTTGTGCACTGCGTGTGTGAGTCAGACGTTCAGCAGTCTCCACTCAAGCTCTCCTGAGTGCACCCAGCCCATCACGCAACAACACTAAAGTGTCATATGCACACAACACATGCATATGTTATTTAAACCTGTTACCAAAACATGAAAGAATAGGCTTAAAAAAGCCTATAGTAACCCACAGGGTTTAAAACTATAGAAGTGGATTATAAAGATTGTTAACTGCACTGAGATGTTTGAAAAGTGCAAAGTGATTGACTTCACAAAAGTAATCTGTGCATTCACCACACAGAGAAGTTTAAAATGGCACTACAATAACTTCTGATTATGTAAAACGTTAAAGCAGCTCTGTGTAAGCTTTAGCCCAAAAAATATGTTCTTACCTGATTGAACTGCTCCACAGAACATAGTCTGCTCCACAATCGCATCTGGAGGGCTCCTGTTGAAAGCATTTGCTAAAGGGCAGGTACTTTAAATGAATACCTGGAGGTGATTAATCAACCACAGTTTTATCCAATCAGGTATAATGTTCTCTACATCATCAAACCTGCAACACACCAGGACCTGTCAGAGCTAAAACATTATTGGACACAACAAGCCGATAAGGCCAGGGTTTGGAAGTGAATACTTTGTTTGGAACAGGTCAAGATTGATTTTCGCAAAAAATGTTTGCAAATTTGATGAAAGTTACACAAGGTGATTTTACATTAAAGGCACGGTTTGTAGGATTTTTAAGGGTAATCTTTGCAAACAAACCTAGCCTCTCAGTCCACCCTGTTTTAAATCACCAACAGATAAAAGTGTATGTTGAGGTCAAAAAGAGTTGGAGAGTTGGCTGCTGCCTTTCTAAGATAATGACTGTCATTTCAAATATGTCTGACACAAAGTCATCTGGTTCGAATATAGTGTATGTTAAAGGCATACTGTGCAGGTCTGTAAACAGAGCTAGCCCCATACGCCATTCTCTTTTTAAGTTTATTTGAACTCCAATCATCAGTAATATAGTTTTGCCATATATCCCTTTTCTTTTGTGTGCTGTGAGCTCCACATTCAAAAATGTTCCTACAATCAAAACAAAGGAGTAAAGTCTTCCACAGATCCATTCACCTCCACCAGAGCCTGAGATGTGTGATAAGTGTAATCAGATGATTCTCTTTAACTCATTATTCTAAATTAATGGAGCTAAATTCAAATTTATAAATAGTGTGTAAAAATATCTTCTCCCTTAAAATGAAACTTTTAGCTGTCAGGATTCAAACATAAATGTAAAACGATTCATCAGCTAAGCGTATGTCAACAGCCTACGTATAAAATAATTACAATATTATCCCACTGAGTGTTTCTTGGGGAGTTTGAATGAGTCCCATCCACTTTACTATAGTCAGAGTATTAACCTCAAACCCTGATCCTGTTCCTGTCGCTCTCCAGGCCCCCCTGTCTCGGCCGGTCACCCCGCCATGCTCTCTGTGGCGCCTCCTTCAGGCGCAGTCCCGGCTCCTGCCCCTGCTCCCCCTCCGCCTCCGGGCCCACCACCCCCCATGGCAGTGCCCCCGCCCATGCCCCCTCCTCTGCCCACCGGTGGGGGGCCTCCTGGGGGGCCACCGGGGATCCAGCCCTCGGGCCTGGCTGCAGCACTGGCCGGGGCCAAACTACGCAAAGTACACAGGGTGAGCTTGGTGTGATGTGTGTGAGTGAGAGGACGGGTCAGGATCTGTGACCAGCAGAACAGGAGTTCCACAAGTGTCTGTTCTAGCTCCACACCTGTTTACTTTGTATTACTCTGCTATCGACCAGGCTCTGGGCAAGTTCCAACATATATACACCAAAAAATAAATTGTGAATCTGAAAACTTGGTTACCAGCCTGAACCAAACAATAGTTGGTTCCTCTTTGTGAACTGTGCCATCATGTTTTTACAGCCAACTGCTGTTATTACCAACTGATATGGTGTCATGAATGTTTTAGTTATTTACTGACTTGTCTGCTCACATCCACATGTTCCGGGGCTGTCCTCTGATCAACTACATGATAGGAAAAAAAACTGCAGTTATCTATGGGCAGCTCCATTGTACTGTTAGCTGTTGTTTAAATCTGCTATGTGTTGATCAGTGTCTTCCATTAATGATGAGCAGATGCAGTCAGTTTCACTCACACTGGTGAGAGCCCACTCTCTTAAGAGCTTGGGTGGTGTGAAAGGGCTATCTGAGAACAAAGGGCTATGGCTGTAAGCAGCATTGAGGTCTCTGAGGTCTGAACCTATGGATTTTTATTCAATGTTTAAAGAAAATGTCTAATCCATAAAGGGCATGTTTGAACTTGGTCAAATTTGTCACTCATACTCAATAATTAACTATTTTTATGTTCACAAATTGTATCTAGGGGGATAAATTGACTCCTGACTATTGACTCTAAGTCCTTTAATGTGTGGCAGGATGAAAGCAGTCCGCCTGGCTCGGGTAAAAGCGACTCCAACCGCTCCAGTGGGGGCAGCGGCGGCGGTGGAGAAGGACTGATGCAGGAGATGAATGCCTTACTCGCTCGCAGGTCTTGCAGCTTTTCACACAAACGTTTTGCCAAAAGTCCAGTAAGAAAATATCTGCAGAACACACTTAGGAAACATTGTCATTGCCATTCCTCTTTGTATTTTATTGCATCTGAAACATATTTTCTGTGTCATAAACTCTCTCTGCTGGTCAATGAGTGATCTTTATATGGCTCTATTGTTTGCCCATGCCCCTCTGTTGCTCTCACAGGAGAAAAGCCTCAGAGAAACCTGACGAGGTAAGACCTTTTCACAACCAAATGCTCTCCTTAGATTGGTCCAATTAACCATTAACCTCAATCAAATTTATGTGTCTGTCTTTGCAGGACGACTCGAGTGGTCGGGGGCAGAACTCAACAGGTACAACTGCTTTAGCAAAATCAAGTGAAACACTGCAACCACTGTACCTGGTTATAAAAAAATCTTTGTCAGGTTCACAGAAACAATATACAGTACAGTATACATAGAATCATTTAGATAGCTCCAGATCAAGACAAAAGACAACAATAAAACCCAAAAAGACAGGGCTGAGACATAATAACAGCAGGACCAAGCCAGAGTAAAGAGGTTAATTATACTCATCTTTATTATATATTTACAGTCAGGTCCATAAATAATGGGACATCGACACAATTCTAATCTTTTTGGCTCTATACACCACCACAATGGATTTGAAATGAAACGAACAAGATGTGCTTTAACTGCAGACTTTTATCTTTAATTTAAGGTATTTACATCCAGATCAGGTCAACGTAGGAATTACAACAGTTTGTTTATGTGCCTCCCACTTTTTAAGGGACCAAAAGTAATGGGACAATTGGTTATTCCCTCATTATCCCATTTACAAGGAGCAGATAAAAGGTTCAGAGTTCATTTCATGTTTGCCATTTGCATTTGGAAACTGAAGCTGATGTCAACTCCCAATATGAGATCCAAAGATCTGTCACTATCAGTGAAGCAAGCCATCATTAGGCTGAAAAAAACAAACAAACCCATCAGAGAGATAGCAAAAACTTTAGGTGTGGCCAGATCAACTGTTTGGAACATCCTTAAAAAGAAAGAACGCATCGGTGAGCTCAGCAACACCAAAAGACCTGGAAGACCATGAACAACAACTGTGGTGGATGACCGAAGAATTCTTTTCAAAAACAGGAAGGTCAGATTAGAGTTTGCCAAACAACATCTAAAAAATCCTTGACAGTTCTGGAACAACATCCTATGGACTGATGAGACCAAGATCAACTTGTACCAGAGTGATGGGAAGAGAAGAGTCTGGAGAAGGAAAGGAACTGCTCATGATCCAAAGCATAGCACCTCATCAGTGAAGCATGTGGTGGTAGTGTCATGGCGTGGACATGTATGGCTGCCAATGGAACTGGTTCTCTTGTATTTAGATGTGACTGCTGCATGTATTTCACTTGCTGAAGACAAGACTAAAGGGAAAATGCCCCTTGAACAAGCAGGAACTGAAGACAGTTGCAGTAGAGGCCTGACAGAGCAGCACCAGGGATGAAACCCAGCGTCTGGTGATGTCTATGTGTTCCAGACTTCAGGCTGTAATTGACTGCAAAGGATTTGCAACCAAGTATTAAAAAGTGACAGTTTGATTTATGATTGTTAATCTGTCCCATTACTTTTGGTCCCTTAAAAAGTGGGAGGCACATATAACTGTTGTAATTCCTACACAGTTCACCTGATTTGGATGTAAATACCTCAAATTAAAGCTAAAGTCTCTGCAGTTAAAGCACATCTTGTTGGTTTAATTTCAAATCCATTGTGAATGAATATTTATGGACCTGACTGTACATTTTATTATATCATTACTCTTTTAGATGCTGTGAAGAAGCCATGGGAAAGATCCAACTCTGCAGAGAAATCCTCTCTGGTATCAAGGTGTGTTTAAGGGAAAATAATATGCTCCAAAACAGATTAGAAATGTACATGGACATGTAACCACACTATTAACACTATTGATCATGGTCTACTGCCTCCTTTGAACTGTGCTCTTCTCTTGTGTTACAGAGTGAGACCCATCGGCAGCACGAGTGAATCAGACTCAGAGTTTGACAGAATGAAACAGGTACATACTTCTCCAGGCGTCACCTCTTTTGGGATATGACAGGAAAATACAAAACTCACATTGTATTTTATTGTGTTGCAGGAAATTTTGGATGAAGTTGTCCGCGAGTTGAATAAAGTGAAAGATGAAATCATCCACGGTAAGAGTTGCAACAAGACCACTGTCACTGTAAATCTTTAATCCCTTTACAGATGTTTTATTAGAGAATGACTATAAAAGTCACACAGTGGAAAATATTGTCTGTAGCCCAGGAGCAGCATGTGATTGGGATTGAAAAATGGTTTATGACAGTAATACACTTCGGCAGTTAAAACTCTAAATTTACTCTGTGTGAGCCCCTGAGGCTAGCTTCTCTCACATCAATATCATGTTACGTGAAGTCTCTGCTCCAGATCCAAGCTGTTGTAGCTCTCTCTATGTTATTGTCCTACAGATAGTTTCTAGTATATTCATCTATTCATTAGTTTGGTGCTGCTGCTTATCCACCTGGACTGTGGAGGGGGGGGGGAATCAAAGTTGTAAATGCGTTGTTTGTATTAAACAAATGCATATCACATTCATGTTTTGTCTAAGGTGCGTTTACTGCTGCATATTCACCTCTGGCACACTAAACCTCATTTACACACCACTGCCTGCTTTATATTTGCACCTGCCATTCCTACCACAATTTCTCTTCAAATCTTTCCACAAACTGTACTCACGTTTTATCAACTGCTTTTGAAAATCTTTCGAAGATCAGGCCCAAAATGTTTGTCACTTCCAGGTAAATTAAATGAAAGCAAATGCTGAAGTTACATTGCGCAGATGCTGGGTTGTCATGAGATTAACAAATTTATTTTAAAAAATCCCTTGTGTATTGCTCCAAGCATTTGACAGTTCAGGGCATATTTTAGGTTTGACGCTGTTACGGCTGCTTCATTGTTACTAACATAGACAACATGGTGTTGCTCTGATTGGATAAAACGGCAGTTACTCACAGATTATAAAATCACCAAGAAATTATTCATTTATAGTAAGGCTAATGGTTAAGGTATTTATAGTAAAATACAATTCATCCAAATAAAGGAAAACTTTCCTTAAGCTCTTAAACATTAAACAGGAAACATTTCTATTAGTTTCCTGGTGAGACCAGGTCAACACATCTTTAGGTTGTTCTGCTGTGCTTCCCTTTGCCCTTTGTCTTTCCCTGATCAAAAATGTCTCCACTTCCTTCTGTATCCAGCCATCAGACAAGAAATTGGCAGAATTGGTACGTCCTAATCTGAACTACATTTGGAGGAGAGCGAGTGGAGCGGCTGAGGGAGAACGATGGACGCGCAGATGCACAGACACGAGGACCAAGCAATGTTCTCTCAATGTTTCTGTGACCTCTCGTTGCCTCGGTGCACGTCGCAGAGATGTTGTGCCAACATTTGAGTCTGCTGGACAGAGAAATGACAGATCCAACGAGAGCGGGACGACCCCGAGAGGAGAGCCATGGGGGAACATTTGGGCTGGTTTCCTCGTTGTCAGCCCCGTGTTGCAACTCTATATTCTCTGTTCAGTCTTACAAATGGAGTTATTTTTGTTTTCTAAGTTTTTACTGTTTTATTATTTAAAAACCGTGGTGTTAATTATGATACTGTTGACAATGATGAGTATTTTATTGATGAGTTGTAGAAGGCAAAAGGAAACTTGCACACTGTTTATGTCAGCCTTTTATATGTTGGAATCTTTTAGTTGAGGTGAGTCGTATATATTTGATGAAGACAAGCACAACAAGGGCAACACAGAGCAGGACATGCTCCATGTTTAAACACTTCTCTTCTATGATCCTCTTCATATAAGTCTGGCCAGCTATTTCAATTCAGAGTCTGTTCTATACAAAGAACAAGGGTACGTTTTAAAGCTCTTATTTTCTTCTTCTCATTTAAACCAGAAGTTATTTATTCTCCATGCACCATCTTTAATGCTGTCCCAAAGCTCTTAATGCTGCTCTGGGGGCCGAGGAGGGAGAACAGTGGGGAGGAGACATGAGCGAGGATACACTGGAGCTTCTCACAAAAGTTTAAGTGAGCAAAGTGTTGTTGGACAAGACGTGTAACAAGTGTTCTCTATCCTATTGAGTTAGAGAACTCTCTCAGTTTTATTAACAACACATTTCTGGGTGTGGGGGGGGTCTAGTTTATGCAGCACTTTGGTAGGTTGTTTGTGGTGTTGAACAATATGAAATGATCGGTTAGGGCTGGACAATATACCGTATATTAGAAAAATGTTTCATATGCAATAACCATTTTTTAAATATGGCATTAACGAAATATGAGCTGCAATATTTGAATGCTTTTTAACATGGTAAAAATGTGTATTCAATTAAATTTGATCCAGAAAACCCATCAAAGCAGGAGCTAAATCAATATCAAAGCCTGAACCAGGACTAAACTAGGACTGAATGATTGAACAGGACTTTTTTATTTAGTCAGACCACATGGTGATTTAATGCTCTGTTTGGACGATGATATTAAGAAAGATGTTTGTGCAGGGGATGGTCCATGTTGTTGAGTATAGCATCCATCCTGTTGTGTGTCTGTTGCTCGACTGCTTCAACCAGAGTCTCAACAGGAACACTTGAAAGCACTCAATGAGCTTTTTTTACTGCCACAAAAATATTGTTAATTCCTTCAAAGTTATTGATCAAAAACCAAAACCCTATCTCTGAACACGGGCATCAGTCCGTGCTGAAAGGCCATTTATTATTGATTTAGTGTTTGTATTGGAAATGGACAAAAAAAAGAAAAACACTGGAATCAATAAGGTTTATTTGACTTCTTTCCAAACATCTCTCCTCAATCTCCTCTCCGTGTCTTCTCCGTGGTCAAAATAATCTCTTTGGTGCATAGCCTTACTCTGGTCTTTGTGGATTAAAGTTGGTTTTCCAAGGGGCATTGGAAAGCGATAACCAATCAAAGAAGCGGGCACAACAAACCCGACTGACTCGAGGCACAATTAAACGACATATTAGAGCATCACATAAAGCAGATCTGGGTCAAAACTAAAGCGGTACAGCTGGCCAGGCTTTCTTCATTCTGGTGTTGTGTTTTCTTTACTTGTGAACTATAATTAACTCATCTTTTCCAGACAAACCACATCAAATACAACTCCAGCTTGGACGAGTGTGTGAACTTGGGGATCATTGACCAAACAGGACCGTGATCGTAAATGTGCCACCTGGTTTCACCTGGATCTAGAACAATGTAGTACTGTCTGTCCGTGTCTGTTGTAATCCTCCCACGTATGCATGAAACCCTCTCTGAATAAGTCATTTGAGAAAAAAAAAAGATAAAGACACGGTGGTACATTTATTATTGTGGTTTGTTTTCAAGAGGAGTCCCTGGTCTGGGAATGTTAATGGTGCTCTGGTAATATGCAGGTGTGACTGAAAGCATTTGTTAGGTTGATGTGGTTGAAGGTATTAGAAATGTGTTTTTGCAAGAAGGCTTTGGATAAACAGTTTCTTTTTTCCACTCTGTCTGCTCTCAAACTATTTTGGGATTTTAAAACTGGAAGCTCCAAACATTCAATACATGTGTCAATCATCAAAGCACTATCCTCTGTCTGTCTTTTACTTTTAAATCTCAACCAAGAGCGGGTCATTGGGTTTTCTATTATTGTGTGGTTAAGCAAATGGGTCACAGTAGTTTGCCATTTTCTAAACAACAGGTCAGCATCCAATAAGAAGATATCATTTTTCATTCTATCAAGTCAAAATCTCAAACTATGAGCATTTGATGAAAGGTAAATGCATTTAAAAATGGGCTTACGGAACAAAGAACCCAAAAAGTGTCTACTTTCATTCATTTCAAAATATTAATTATCAATATTGTGGAAACAACAAAGTCAAACAAACCACATACTCAGTTCTGTTAGTGGCTTCTCCTTTTACCGTGTTTTTTTTAATTTATTTATCTTTAAAATAGATTCTTGCAAAACATTTACAACAACACATGAGGTTGTATGTACAGCAAGTGGACAATGCACAGACAAAATATTTAGCCAGTGTGTGATGGAACATTTTCTCTCAACACAATTCACCTGAGTCTTGTAAATAAATGACAATGGCCATCTTTCCGTTGGATGGAAATACAAGGAGTACATTGAGTATCAGTCCAACCTCTTGGTACATGTTCAGTCTGTGATCCCGTGGTAGTCGTTTGTTTCATTCTGATGAAGCAGAATGGGCGTCACTGAAGAAAAAGCTCCTCTTACTCAAAGGTAAGTGTCAATGCCTGTTTTCCTCGTTGCACTGTTCTGCATGAGGGATGTGAAAATGTATTAGGTAATCTGAGAGGCTGTGTGCTCATGCATCAGAAACTATGGAAGCATGACATAAAGCTCATGGTCCAATTATAAAAAGAGGATTTTTTTTTTTTTTTAAACAGATGCAGTGAAAATGTTTTTGACCTTTGCCCTGACAAAAATTGGTAGAAATCATTCATAATAACCTTTTAGGTATAAAAAAGTCCATTTTATTTAGAGCGTCATGCCTGTTCAGTAAAATCTGGTAAATAAATTATTAGGTAAGGAAATTATAACACATTTAAACTGGATGACAGTATTCACAATGTCCCACAAACCCGTCCATGACTGAAACTTGTTTTTCTTTTGCTCAAACTCAATCAGTCAGAGATCTGTTCTTGCTTCTTCAGCTTGTACTCCCGCTTGATTCGGGCGTAAGGGCCAATGCTGTCATCAAACACAAAGTCCCATAACACCCTGGTCCAGGAAGTGTGCTGAGGCAGGGAGTCGTAATACTCAGCTGCAATTTGCTTTACCTGAAAAGAGGTGCCATATTACAATTTAGAAAGAGGAAGTACTTTGAATCTGTGTTTACATATCTGCCTCTGTTTCAACACTGTACGTTTCCCAAACTAATCAGATCAACGAGGCTGACTTAACCCGCTTCCTACAGAGTTTGGGCTAATCATTGACTTGGATCAGGTCATTAAAGTAAATTGTTTTGTATACAGTATGTCCTAATGTAATTCCAAATCCATTAATTTAAAAAAATGTCTAAATTAAGTTTGTGGATTTTTTGGAAATAGGCAATACTTATTTGTGAAAATCAGTACTTCTTGATAAACAGGAGAGACGGCTCTTATCTGCAAATACCACATCTGTGATGTCAGAGTAGCCAGAAGACAATGTGTCTCACCTGAGGTAGTTTACTGCCAGGTATGCTCGGGAAGTCATGGTGCTCCATGTGGTAACCGACATTAAAAGTGATCAGGTTGAGTGGTCCATAGTAAGAATAGGTTTCATGTCCCTTTAGAAACATGTAATGCTCAGCAATGAAATGTCCAGAGATAGGATGTATTCCCATGCACAGAATAGACCCTGCGATCAGGTACACAATGGGCTTGAGCCCCCAAAGGTAGAATATAATCAAGTCTACTGTAAGCTGAAGGACTGCGTTCTGGACCTCCAGGTGACCCACAGGTTTGGGGTTGACCACAAGAGGGCGCAGGGCATAGAACAGGGGCTGCAGGAAGAGCCAGAGCACCTTCCTAGCCGGGGTGCAGAAGAACCACCCCTCCAGCTCCGTGGGGATGTCCACGTCCAGCCCGTCTCCTCCGAGGTAGCGGTGGTGATCGATGTGGTACTTCTTAAATGAAGCAGAGTAAGGCAGTCCGATGGGCAGGTTGGCCCACATGGCAAACCAGCGGTTCCACTTGGCCAACTTGTTGCCGAATGCCACATTGTGGGAGATGTCATGGATGGCCAGTGTCAGAGAGTGGTTAATGCTGCCCCCGAAGGCGTAGGCCCAGAAAAAAATCCACTTCCAGGACAGGTCCTGCACCAAGTAGCAAGCCAGCAGCTGGGTGAGGACCATTCCCGACACCACCCACTTCAGCTGAGGGTCCGGTCCCATCAACGACTTGATCTGTGGGTATTTGGCTGAGGAGACAAGGAGTACACAGGTGGTAAAGAGCAGTAGGACTAGTAGGACTGCACATTATCAAGAAAATTAAATCAGCGCAGAGTAAAGGGTTTGAATTGTAACAGAACATTTGGTTGGTTATGACAGCAGTGCAGTTCAGGCTGTCTTTATGATGCAGATACAATAATCTGCACGCTGGCACTACATGGGGCGCAGTGGCTCAGGAGGTCGGCTGGACTGACCCCTGCTCCCACATGTTCATACTGTTGTTGGGTCACTGTGGAGTGAATGTAAATTGGACTAAAAGTGCATCGAGTGCTTTGAAAATCCAATCTATCATTAATGACAAATTTATTACATTGTCTTGGCATAGTTCAATAAATGATTATGGAATATTATAATGATGTCAGATTTATGAGTCATATTTTTCCACAAGGCAAAGGCATTTCCTTTTAATGAAGCCAGTCCTTAACATTTGATCTAGGCTCCAAAATATGGAGCCTGAAAATCCATATAACAGTATTGACCTTGTGTTGGTGTTTGTTTGATGGGAAACAAGGAAACAAGCCCCTCATTTAATCCAAAGGTCCGTCTGGTTCAGCGGATATTCCACTATGATCCCTATTATCTTTATGTGAGAACATACATCTTATCAGAATGTGTTTCATCAGGACAAATTACTATATACTGTACTATTTATTTACAGGATACTCAAGAAGAATAAGAATTAACAGTCCTGTGTTAGTTTTAGGATTTGCCTCCTTTGGTTTTATTTGTAGGTTTACATTCTGAAAAGGTTACTTAATGTTGCTCTAATTTGTCAATAGAAATGTAATTTTTATTTATTTATTTTTTTTTTAAACCTACAAAAATACAAATTACAAATTATTCATTCATGTTCTACCGCTTAGTCCTGTTAGGGGTCACGGGTGACTGGAGCCTATCCCAGCAGCTTTGGCCCTGAGGCTGGGTACATCCTGGACAGTGGCCAGTTAGTCTCAGGGCTAACATTAGAGACAGCGAGCACAGACAACCATTCACTCTCACATTCATTCACTAGGGACACTTTAGAGTTGTCAATTAACCTACACATGCAGGTGTTTGGACGGTGGGAGGAAGCTGGAGTACCCGGAGAGAACCCACGGTAACACGTGGAGGACATGAAGACTCCTCACAGAAAGACCAGAGTCGGCCAAAGATGTTCCAGTCAGCCGGGTTTGAACTCACAACCTTCTCTGCCACGTGCCACACCTATCAATCAAATTTCATGACATGCCCAAATCAAAAATCAATGATATATAAATCATCCAAACCACAAGGAGACACAAACCAGTGTAGCCCGGTTGAATAGAGAGGGTTGTGACAGGAATAACAGGGTTTCTATATATTCAGAGTCCAAACTCCTCACTCGTACTAGCTTCAAAGGCTATAGGAACATGGCACAAGTACGGGTTCTGATGTGTTCTGATGTGTAATGGCTTTACACACACGTGCAGTGTAAACTGGTACTGATCCCATTCTGGCAGGTGGCAGTGTTGATTAGAGCAGCGATAAACACCACCACATGCAAATCCAGCCTGTGCAGCTGGCCTTAGTTTCAATTGTATAAGGGCTTGATGCAAACGGCCTTCACCTTGGTAACATAAACGCTCAAGACAAAAGACTGACTGTATACACACGTGCGACCAAGCCCTGTCCGGTTAAACTTTAGCCAAACGGCATTCCCTCTGGCTTACCCAGATACATTGTGTAGATACAGAAAGACTGGCTCACCTTTATGCTGTCTGATTTACGTGTCATTTTTGTTCCTGCTATTTGTTTATGCAACATTCATTTGAGGTAATGTTCAATGACTTCAAGGTGCAAACTTAAATGACTATACACCATTATTCTGAGAGTTAAAGTGGACCATTTCCAAGGACCAGACGCAAATTAGGCCCTTTAAAATGTTTTATCAGGGTCAGTGGAATTAGATAAATGTTTTATAAAAATTCTTCAAAGTAATGCAATAAAAACGGGTGAATTCATAGATAACTGAAAGCCATTTGTGCAATTCAAGCAGTCTTTGCAATCTGGATATTACATAGGTTGAATGCAGAGTCTAGAATTTTAAGTACAGTAGCTGCAGCTACAGAACACTGGGTCTCTGGGTTTTGCCACAGAAACTAGTCCACACAGCTGTAAATGAGGCCAGTGGTCAAACGGGTTTCAAACATTTGCTATTTTACAGTATTGGTCTTTATCTTGGGTGTGTCCTTTGAAACTAAATACATTTATAATGCTTCAGAAAAAGCTATAAGAACTGGACCTAATGTTGGGTGGGGTCAAATTTATTATCTAATTATATTTATTTAAAAGTGTTTTGTGATAGAGAGGAGGCCAAGCTAAAACTGAATTTCTGGAAAATGTGGTTTATTCGGTTTCCTGCTGCATACGGCTTACTCTGATTAGGGTCGGACACACACAGGAAACAGAAAAACATGAATAGCCGTGTTTAGAGACACACACACTTATTTTTAAACCAATGAAGACACACATTCTGGGTCACGATGCCACTGGCTCCTGTTTGTCGGTTATCATGTTTCAAAACGTTTAAAAGAACAAGCTAGTTTACTGTAGCTTAGGATGTGTTCATGAAATGTGGTCATCAATGTCGTCAATCGCTTTTCATATTTTTATTATTTTAGGTGTTATTTTAATGACTATTCTCTGTAATGGACTCTTTTAAACTGAACATAAGCTTGAGTCAATTACAGAGGAGACTTCAAATAATCAGCTGTTTTTACATGGAAATAATAGGCTTAGGTTTGAAAGGTTCATCATTAAAAACATAATATAATATTAAAGATTTATATATGAAGTCAGCCCTTTGCTCAAGACGGAAAATGGAAAAAGACAAAGCCACAACACCAACCCTGCGAGCCATTTTAAAACTGAGCTTAAATCACAAGAGCCAACACTAACGTAGGTCAAAGCAGAGACATATTATTTATTGTGAGAAGATGATGAAAAGTGTTTTCCGACTCCCCCCACTCCTGTCTGCTTCTCCAAACTGCAGATGTGCTGTAGAGCAGTGTTTCCCAGGGACACATATATTTTGGGTTTTTAAAGATTATTATTATTTTATGAGAGAGAGGGGCGTGACATTGGGCAAATGACCTGATGTCCCCTCAAGTGCCCCCAGCGGACCCATTATCATTTAAGAGATAAAACAATTTCCCTTGTCTCCTTAAGCATCATTATCTGTCAGTTATTGTTTTCAAAATGTCATCTTTTTTATTGTTTTGTTCCCTTTTTAGTCTCTTTTTAAGGATTCTGAGCGAGACTCTTACAGTTTTCCAAAATTAGCTGTATTTCCCTTAAATGCCAGTTGATTTTGACTAATATTTAAGAATTTTTGGGTCCCAACCCAAAGTTTAAGAAACACAGCTGTAGAGAATAACTTACCTGGACCATCCTTTAACCCAAAGGACTGTGAGACCATTAAGCACTGATGAGTGCTGATGCTGGTGGAATATTTACAAATGAAATACATTTATGACCCACTGATCTGGAGGGCAGCCAAACAAGCCTGCTACATCCTTCTGCAGCTTCTGTCTGCAACTACACTGCTGCCAACTCAGGACAAGTCCCCAGATCATCATAATGACTTTGAGGCCACATATTTTTATGACTTCAAGGCTTTATATTTTTCCAGTAAAATCTGACGTTGTGTAACTGTTGCAGATGGTGCTTGACTGTCTGTCCTCGAAACCTACAGTCCTCCAGGGCAATTAAAACAAAAGGCTTTAATAATTCAGGACTCACTGGTGTCAAACAACCCATTACCCATCACAGCTGACTCAGGTACAAAATCAGGATTGTGAGTGCATTAGATCTAACATCTGTACAAATAAGACCAAGTGTCCCAATGAGAGGGTCCAGGGCTCCACACAGTTTATGTTATCCTGGAACGGGACAGCAGAAGTGGCTTTAGAGGCAGATTAGTGAGTGAAGGCTCGCCTCACAAAGCCTTCATCCACTGTATTGTCTGTGTGTTAGTCCTGAGCGCAGAATGTGTCCTGTTACCTCCACACAGCTGCACCTGTTATCAATATGCTCTTATTGTCCAAGGAGACAGATAGGTTTACATAAAAACACAGGTCAAATCTGCCGGCCACATAGGTTATACCGCCAACTCCACTCCCTGACAGTCAAATATCAGAGTTATCAGCACTTTAACATCAGCTCAGACAGGAGTGGAATGGTGAACTAATGTATTCACTTACTAACCATCAACCAGCAGGGAAAGTAAAGATAGGCCTAATAGACTAAATGCCGTTCTTAATTCCACAGTGGTACCCCACCTCCTAAATGAGGACTGGGACCTCCAGGTTTACAAAATAAGCACTGACTAAATGTAAGTTAAAATGAGAACACCCACATATGATACATACATCCGGGGTGACCAAATATGTATGTGTTCATTTGTGGTCTTTGATTGAAAGTCTAAAATCCTGTTAGCTGTTAACGCGTACGTCCCATGCTGTCACGCCACTCTGGACTCGTTAAACAACGGGTTAGTAAACAGGTTTAACCGGATACCAGTTTATTACAAGAACAGAAAAATCTTCCACCTGTCACAATGACCTAAGCTCAGCTTGAGGAGGATTCACTTTGAGTGAAGCTCTTACCCAGTATTTCTTTCCTGCGCGAAGTGTGCGGCTGGTCCGTGTAGACCCACTCAAAGTCAGCTCGTCCACCTGTCTTCTTCCCCATGGCTCTGCTGCTGCTGCTGCTGCTCCTCTGACTGAGTGTTTGAGGACTGTTGTGTGTCATCAGATTCTCAGTATCGGGACACACCTACTCAGGCTCAAGGTGTGCTTTTTATTGAAAGTACATGCCATTGAAGCGGCTGCTGTAGGGCTCGACAGCCACTAGAGGGCCCTTGAACCCTATTCCTTATTACTGACGATCCAGCACTAAGAGGTTTCTATTGTCATCAATCTGGTAAACCTTGATCAGAAACCGCCTACTTGTATGTAGGCCACGCTATGTAAAGCACAGCACACCTGGTTGTAGTGGACCTCAGTATTTTTATTCAATGTATGAATAAAATTTACTTCTGGTCCAGTTTGACATTATAAAAAAAATAAAAAATATAAAAACATAAGTGCGCACTTTTGAGTCCAATTCGGAGAAAGAATTGCTAAAATACTGCAGCCTTCGGAGGAGGACAGCCAAGTAATATCCTCCTTTCCTCCTGCAACATTCTGCAACCAATGTTACTTTTATTTAAAAATATATATATATATTTATTCATAGTGTTTATACATACAGTTAGGTCCATAAATATTGGGACATCGACACAATTCTAATCTTTTTGGCTCTAAACACCACCACAATGGATTTGAAATGAAACAATCAAGATGTGCTTTAACTGCAGACTTTTAGTTTTAATTTGAGGAAATTTACATCCAAATCAGGTGAACAGTGTAGGAATTTGTAATGCGGGAATGAGGACTCAAGTGCGCACAAGACAGTGAAGGTAAGTGATACTTTATTAAAGTACAGATAGTGATAGGAAGCTGGAGAGATGGGCTGAGAGTTGGAGTTGAACCATGAAGCTGAACCGAGACCTGGTGCCGAACCGGTGACTGGAGACCAAGCTGGAGAGCTGGGCTGAGAGTTGGAGTGAGCCGTGGAGCTGCGCCGAAGCCTGGAGCCGAGTCGGTGACTGGGACCAAGCTGGGGCGCTGGACTGAGAGTTGGAGTGAGCCGTGGAGCTGCGCCGAAGCCTGGAGCCGAGTCGGTGACTGGGGCCAAGCTGGGTAGCTGGGCTGAGAGTTGGAGTGAGCCGTGGAGCTGCGCCGAAGCCTGGAGCCGAACCGGTGACTGGAACCAGGCTAGGAAGCTGGGCTGAGAGTGAAGTCCAAACCTGAGACTTGGAGTGAAGGCTGGAGAGGACTGAGACAAGAGCTGGAACAAACGCTGGAAACATTCACACAAAGTATGCTGAACGATCTGGCAGGGAAGAGGTGGACAGGAGAGGTTTAAATACCTCACTGATGGTAATAGGTTACAGGTGCTTGGGACAGGTGGCAGTGATGAGATGAAGAGAGAAGGAAAGTGGAGTGGATCCCTGAGAGACAAGGAGTGGATCTGACAGAACCCCTCCCTCAAGGAACGGCACCGGACGTTCCACCTGACTGCCCGGGGTGTGAAGAATGGAAGTCCCTAATTAACTGTGGATCGAGAATGTGGCGTGCAGGAACCCAAGAACGTTCTTCTGGGCCATACCCTCCCAGTCTACCAGGTACTGAATGCCTCGACCATGACGTCTAGATCTAAGGAGCCGTCGCACCGAATATGCTGGAGCACCTCCGGCGAGCTGGGCGGGAGGCGGGGGCCTGGTGGCGGGAACCAGAACCAGAACCCGAAGGGGCTTGATCCTGGAAACATGAAAGGTTGGGTGAATCCGCATAGACCGAGGAAGCTTCAACCTTACCGCCACCGGGTTGATGATCCTCACTATAGTGAAGGGACCAATGAATCGTGGAGCCAATTTCTTCGACTCCACTCGGAGAGGAATGTCTCTGGTGGAGAGCCATACCCGGTCCCCTACCTTGTACTGGGGACTCTGCTTGCGTGGCGATTGGCGCTGTCGAATACTGGGTGGAAGCTCGCAGGAGAGCCGCACGAGCCCTGTTCCATGTCCCTCTGCAACGTCGGATGAGGGCTTGGACAGGACGGGACATTAGCCTCCTCTCCTGGGCAGGGAATAGTGGTGGCTGGAACCCGTGACGCACTGGAAAGGAGATATTCCAGTAGCCGAGCTCGTCAGGAGTTGTGGGCGTACTCCACCCACAACAGCTGAGAGGCCCAGGAAGATGGTGTTTGTCCAGCCACACACCTCAAGGCCGACTCCATCTCCTGGTTCAACCGTTCCGTCTGTCCATTGGACTGCGGGTGAAATCAGAGGACAAACTGACTGTAGCCCCTAAAAGAGAGCAAAACTCCCGCCAAACTGTAGACGTAAACTGGGGTCCCGGTCAGACACAATGTCCATAGGTAGTCCATGGATCCGGAAGACATTCTGGAGTACCAGTTCTGCCGTCTCTTTTGCTGAGGGCAACTTAGGCAGAGCTATGAGGTGAGCCATCTTTGAGAAACGGTCAATGATGGAAAGGATCACCGTGTTGCCATTAGATTCGGAAGACCGACGAAATCCAGGGACATATGAGACCAGGGTCGTCTGGGAACCGGAAGTGGCCGAAGAAGCCCAGATGGAGCATGATGAGAGGGCTTCTGCTGGCTGCAGACAGGACATGCTGTGACAAACGCTCAAACATCCTCTTCCTCCTTAGGCCACCAGAATCGCCGTTGGAGAAAAGAGAGTGTCCGCCGTATCCCGGGTGGTGGGCGAGTCGAGACGAATGGACCCACTGAAGAACTTCCAACCGCAGACCCGCAGAAACAAATAGTTTTCCCTCTGGACAGGAACTGGGGACAGTAATGGTGTTCAAGGCTGTTTTAACGCGCTCTTCAATGGGCCAGGTGACGGCTGCTACCAGCTGGGATGGAGGTAAGATGGAGGTCACCTCAGAAGAGGTCTCCTCCTTCTGGAATTGCCGAGAAAGGGAATCAGGTTTCTGATTCCGGGACCCTGGTCGGAATGACAAAACAAAATTAAATCGAGTAAAGAACAATGACCAACGAGCTTGACGAGATGTCAAGCGCTTGGCTGACCGGATATATTCCAAATTCTTGTGGTCAGTCCACACAAGAAAAGGTTGTTCGGCTCCCTCCAGCCAGTGCCGCCATTCCTCCAAGGCTAGCTTAACCGCCAGCAGCTCCCTATTACCTATGTCGTAGTTCTGTTCAGCGGAGACAGGCGGCGAGACAAATAGGCACACGGGTGTAATTTCTGGTCTGAAGCGGAACGTTGGGACAGAACTGCGCCTATTCCCACGTCGGAAGCATCCACCTCTACGACAAACTGGCTACCAGAGTTTGGGATGATAAGCACTGGAGCTGAAGAAAAACGAAGCTTCAGGTCCCGGAATGCTGAATCGGCTTCGCTGGACCAGATGAACGGAACCTTAGATGAGGTAAGTGCTGTCATAGGAGCCGCCAGGTACTATAGCCACGGATGAAACGTCTATAGAAGTTGGCAAACCCCAAGAAGCGTTGCAGTTGCTTTCGACTGCACGGAGATGGCCAATCCAATACTGCCGACACCTTGGAAGGGTCCATCTGAATCTTACCCTGGCGACAATGTAACCCAGAAAAGAGGCTGGGCACGTGAAATTCATTTCTCAGCCTTGACAAAGCGAATTCTCCAGCAGGCGTTGAAGGACTGACTGGACATGATGAACATGCTCCTTGTGATTCTTGGAAAGATAAGAGGATATCCAGATAGACAAATGAACTTGTCGAGCATGTCCCGCAACACATCATTAACCAGGTTCTGGAAAACAGCGGAGCATTAGTCAGTCCAAAGGGCATCACCAGATATTCATAATGGCCTGACGAGGTGTTAAATGCTGTCTTCCATTCGTCCCCCTCTCGGATACGAACCAGGTGGTATGCATTGCGAAGATCCAATTTGGAAAACACCGTTGCCCCCTCCAGGAGTTCAAAGGCGGAGGCCAGAAGGGAAGCGGATACCTGTTCTTTATGGTAATCTCATTAAGTCCACGGTAATCAATGCAGGGTCGGAGAGTCTTGTCTTTCTTCCCCACAAAGAAAAACCCGCCCGCTGGTGATGAAGAAGGTCTTATTATTCCGGCTGCTAACGCATCTTTGATGTAAAGATCCATGGCCTCTCTTTCAGGAGCAGACAATGAATATAGTCGGCCTCTAGGAGGTGAGGTGCCAGGAAGCAAGTCAATAGCACAGTCATATGGCCGATGCGGGGGTAAGGCTGTGGCTTTGGCCTTATTAAAGACCTCCTTATAATCCTGGTACTCCTGGGAGCGTTGGCGGCAGAGAGGATACAGGTGTACCAGGTAGTGGGTTGGGTAATCCCGCTGACTGAAGACAAACAGAGTGACAAGAATGACTCCACCCCAGTATTGCCCCAGTGTCCCAATCAATGTGAGGATTACGGAGTCGCAACCAGGGGTAGCCCAAAATTAATGGAATCTCCAAAGACTGAATTAGGAAAAATCAGAGCGTTTCTTGATGGTTCCCAGAGATCAATAGAGTCACGGACTGGTCGGTGGGTCACGGTACCCAGGAGGTGTCCATCCAGGGCCCGTGCAGGAACTGGTTTGGGTAGGGAACTCGTGACAACCCCAACTGAAGTGCCAAGGTCTCGTCCATAAAACTGCCGTCTGCCCCAGAGTCAATGAATGTAGTTAAAGTCTGTGGACCCCAGGAAGCAGCAGCTGGACATGGACAAGCGGGCGATTGATGGAGGAGACCCCCTCTGTAAGACTCAACAGTACTCCTCCATCTACTGCTGAGCCTGTCCTTTTAACGGACAGACCAATGCAACATGGCGGGCCCCACAATACATACAAAGGTTCCTCCTTCGACGCCGTAGCTTCTCCTCAGGAGTGAGATGAGAGCGGCCAATTTGCATGGGTTCACTGGAATCTGTTGTGGAACTGAAATCTGTTGTGGATACAGAGAGCTGTGGTCGGTGGGGGTCAAGAGGAAGATAAAGAGAACTCCGGGTAGCCCGCTCCCCTCGACGAGCTCGGACCCTCTGATCAACCCGGATTGACATACGGATTAAATCATCCAAGTTTTCTGGAAGCTCCCGAGAGGCAAGCTCATCTTTCATGTGCTCGCCAACCCGAGAAGGAAAGCCTGGTGCTGTGCAGGAGCGTTAAATCCACTCTGCCGAGCAAGCGTCCGAAAGTCAATGGAATAATCCGCCACTGAACGAGATCCCTGTTTTAGTTGAAAAAGGCCCCTGGCCGCCGCGCCCTCCTGATCCTCAGCGTCAAACACCTTCCGGAGTTCAGTAGATAAGGATTGGAAACTAGAACAGGCTGGAGTACCTCTCTCCCACTCTGCGGTTCCCCAGAGGCGTGCGCGCCCCGTAAGATGATTAATGACAAATGCCACCTTGGCTTTTTCTGTGGCAAATGTGTGGGGTTGCAGAGCAAACAGAATTGAACAGTTAACCAGAAAGGGATTACAACCACCTGCCTCTCCGAGTAACGTTCTGGAATCCCGACCCGAGGCTCCTGGACCGGAATCGGTTGAACCACCGGGGAAACAGGATCTGAAGGTGGAACGGAGACCCGACTCTCTGTGGTCTTCGAATACTCGATAGCTGAGAAGTCAGGAGATGGATCTGATTTGACATGGCCTGGAATGCGTCCTCCTGTTGAGACACAATCCGCTGGAACCCGGCGGAAATAGTGTTCATTTGGGCTTCATGATTCTGGAGAGTTTCTTCAATGAGGGTAAATCGATTTATTACTTTCTCTGCTTTGGCTGAGTCCATCTTGGCCAGATCGTTCTGTAATGCGGGAATGAGGACTCAAGTGCGCACAAGACAGTGAATGTAAGTGATACTTTATTAAAGTACAGATAGTGATAGGAAGCTGGAGAGATGGGCTGAGAGTTGGAGTTGAACCATGAAGCTGAACCGAGACCTGGTGCCGAACCGGTGACTGGAGACCAAGCTGGAGAGCTGGGCTGAGAGTTGGAGTGAGCCGTGGAGCTGCGCCGAAGCCTGAGCCGAGTCGGTGACTGGGGCCAAGCTGGGAGCTGGACTGAGAGTTGGAGTGAGCCGTGAGCTGCGCCGAAGCCTGGAGCCGAGTTGGTGACTGAGGCCAAGCTGGGTAGCTGGGCTGAGAGTTGGAGTGAGCCGTGGAGCTGCGCCGAAGCCTGGAGCCGAGTCGGTGACTGAGGCCAAGCTGGGTAGCTGGGCTGAGAGTTGGAGTGAGCCGTGGAGCTGCGCCGAAGCCTGGAGCCGAGTCGGTGACTGGGGCCAAGCTGGGTAGCTGGGCTGAGAGTTGGAGTGAGACTTGGAGCTGCGCCGAAGCCTGGAGCCGAACCGGTGACTGGAACCAAGCTAGGAAGCTGGGCTGAGAGTGAAGTCCAAACCTGAGACTTGGAGTGAAGGCTGGAGAGAGGACTGAGACAAGAGCTGGAACAAACGCTGGAAACATTCACACAAAGTATGCTGAACGATCTGGCAGGGAAGAGGTGGACAGGAGAGGTTTAAATACCTCACTGATGGTAATAGGTTACAGGTGCTTGGGACAGGTGGCAGTGATGAGATGAAGGAGAGAGAAGGAAAGTGGAGTGGATCCCTGAGAGACACGGAGTGGATCTGACAGGAATTACAACAGTTATATGTGCCTCCCACTTTTTAAGGGACCAAAGGTAATGGGACAGATTAACAATCATAAATCAAACTTTCACTTTTTAATACTTGTGTGCAAATCCTTTGCAGTCAATTACAGCCTGAAGTCTGGAACACATAGACATCACCAGATGCTGGGTTTCATCCCTGGTGCTGCTCTGCCAGGCCTCTACTGCAACTGTCTTCAGTTCCTGCTTGTTCAAGGGGCATTTTCTCTTTAGTCTTGTCTTCAGAAAGTGAAATGCATGCTCAATCAGATTCAGATTCAGGTGATTGACTTGGCCATTGCATAACATTCCACTTCTTTCTCTTAAAAAACTCTTTGGTTGCTTTCGCAGTATGCTTCGGGTCATTGTCCATCTGCACTGTGAAGCGCCGTCCAATGAGTTCTGAAGCATTTGGCTGAATATGAGCAGATAATATTGCCTGAAACACTTCAGAATTCATCCTGCTGTTTTTGTTAACAGTCACATCATCAATAAATACAAGAGAACCAGTTCCATTGGCAGCCATACATGTCCACGCCATGACACTACCACCACATGCTTCACTGATGAGGTGCTATGCTTTGGATCATGAGCAGTTCCTTTCCTTCTCCAGACTCTTCTCTTCACATCACTCTGGTACAAGTTGATCTTGGTCTCATCAGGTCCATAGGATGTTGTTCCAGAACTGTCAAGGATTTTGATGTTGTTTGGGAAACTCTAATCTGTCCTTCCTGTTTTTGAGCCTCACCAATGGTTTACATCTTGTGGTGAACCCTATGTATTCACTCTGTTAAAGTCGTCTCTTGAGTGTTGACTTTGACACACATACACCTACCTCCTGGAGAGTGTTCTTGATCTGACCAACTGTTGTGAAGGGTGTTTTCTTCACCAGGGAAAGAATTCTTCGGTCATCCCCCACAGTTGTTTTCCGTGGTCTTCCAGGTCTTTTGGTGTTGCTGAGCTCACCGGTGCATTCTTTCTTTTTAAAGATGTTCCAAACAGTTGATTTGGCCACACCTACAGTTTTTGCTATCTCTCTGATGGGTTTGTTTTGTTTTTTCAGCCTAATGATGGCTTGCTTCACTGATAGTGACAGATCTTTGGATCCATAGGCGGAGTTTCACTTTTGTGCGTGGGGGGGGGGGCACCTATCAGCAGACCACCAGCTCAGATTTTTTTTATGGGCTACCATATTTCATATATCATACCATCTACATTTCAAATACGTTTACAATGAACAAGGACTGCTATAAGAAAAGCATTAAAAACATATCTTACCTAACCTCCCACTTTTGTAAATAGTTTGTCTGCGTCTGATCTTGCAATATTTGAAGAAAAGTGGCGACAGCAAAAACAAAAAAACAATCCAGTGATATTGAGTACTCCATCCATGGGAACTTGTGATAGTAAAATGTAGAGAAGGCAAAATTAACATTTCCAATTAGGCGCTTAAGGAAAGAAGAAAGTATGGGCTGTTTCGGTAACTCCGCTGACACGGTGGCGCCGGTGCTGCTGGATCCCAGGCCGGCTTTGTTGTTCTCAGATGCGGCCTTGGTTGCTGTGTCAGTAGCAGCAGTGGAATTGATGGTTGAAGTGTCAGAGTTAGAAAACTCCACACTTTTACTAGTGGGTTTATTTAAAAAATGACAAGCGGGAACAGAACGAGAAGAGAGTCCACTCACGTAACTTACCGTGATACTTTGAAGTCCGCCAAAATTAGCTTCTTTTTCAATATAGTAATTAATTAAATAATTAATTCTAAACTTACTCATATCCACAAAAATTATAAGATAGGACAAATAAATTGAGTAAATATGAATTCTGTATTTTTTTTTATTTTTCAAAGCACAAGACAGGTATTAATTGGCTCTGGTCTGGGGGGGCAGTTCCCCCCTTAGCCCTCCCCAAACTCCACCCATGTTTGGATCTCATATTGAAAGTTGACAGCAACAGTTTCCAGATGCAAAAAGCACACTTGAAATGAACTCTGAACCTTTTATCTGCTCCTTGTAAATGGGATAATGATAGAATAACACACACCTGGCCATGGAACAGCTGAGCAGCCAATTGTCCCATTACTTTTGGTCCCTTAAAAAGTGGGAGGCACATATACAAACTGTTGTAATCATTGTTGATGTCCCAATATTTATGGACCTGACGTATCTTACAACTACTGTCACTTTTTTAATAGATCGTTTTGTATATATCCTGTAACTACTGTCAATTTTATAAATACCATAATACCGTGTACACTATTTATTTTTCTATATTATTGGTACACTTGGATATACTTGGACACTAGGGTATAACTCACATTAGTGCAGGTAGAGAGATTTAGGAGAAAGTGTCTAATGTGAAAACCTCTACTGGATACAGTGACAGTGGTTTATACATACAGATTTATTATACAGAATATTAAAGCAACGTTTCAGATAACAGTTTAACCTTTAACCTTACAACTGCAGTGTCATTTAGAACAGAATTTACACCATCCATATCTCAGTTAGTAGTTGTCGTAGTATCATCGTACACTACGTATATCGTAGTTGCTGTTTTAATTTGTTGGAAATACAGTATCTAGTGTGGCACATGAGCCTACATAGTGTAACAACTTTACATCTCAGTATTTAAATGTCTGTAAGTATGTCCCAAAGCAAAATGTAAAAATGAAATAACAAATTACAGTATGTAACAGATTTTTATTTTCATTTGGTTTGTAACACTATGATATACCAATCCTAAGGCTTTTAGGTGTGTGTGTAAAAGTGTGACAAAATCCCCCTATTTATGCTACATCACAGCACAGTTAAGTTTTGCCCTAGGTTACTACTTTACAAGTTTAAGAATCGGCAAGCTTAAAATACTGCATGCAGAACAAGGAGTATGCTATAAAAATAGCCTAGTATCATAGACATAAAAGCAACAAGGTCACAGCTTTTTTGTTTTGTTTGCCTTACCATTGATTGAATTTAGACTTTTCCCAGAAGATAAATTTTATTATAAAATATTATGGAGTCCCTTGAAAATGTAGTTTGTATTCTCAATAGGACTCTGGTTAAAAGTTAAAGAGCTAAAAAAAAAAATACACTATATCTTCTCTACGCTTCCGTACTTCTCACATCAAATAGAGTAGAAAAGGTTGCCTTTTCTCCAAGATGACCTGGATGAAAGAGAACATTCACAGACATCAAAGAGAGCAGGCTACAATTCAGTTGTGTTTTTTTTATTAAGCTTAATATATACATTTCTTTATACATTTCTTCTTTTCTTTCTAATACACCGAATTCATATCCATATCTGCTTTGCATACAAACATATTCAGATACAAAACAAATGTCTTTTTATGATTCAAACGAGCCCAAGAGTAGTTAAGATTTAAATCTCGCGAGACTTAATAACTGGAGCATAGTGTCGACGAGAGTTGACTTGAGTAGAGAGGGAGGTGGACGGCTGAGGGGAACAGGAAGGCAAGCGGAGTGCAAAAAAACATTTTAAGAGAAGAAAAGTACAGTTTCCATGATGGCATCGGGGGAGACTCTGTATATAGAAGCGGACGGCTCAGAAATGCCCGCAGAAATAGTGGAACTTCACGAAATTGAAGTAGAGACAATCGAGACAACAGTAGTTGGAGACGAGCACCAGCCTATGATCGCCTTACAGCCTCTTGATGCCGACGACCCAAACTCGATTCATCCGCACCAAGAAGTCATTCTGGTGCAGACGAGAGAAGAAGTGGTAGGCGATGATGACTCTGAACTGCACACAGACGATGGCTTTGATGAGCAAATCCTTATTCCTGTTCCTGCAGTTGAGGAGGATTATATCGAACAGACTCTGGTTACTATCCCCGGGAAAAGCTCTTCGTCAGGGCGGATGAGGAAAGCTGGCGGGGGAAAGAAATCCGGCAAAAAGGGCTACTTCAGTGCGGGAGAAATGGGGAGGAAATGGGAACAGAAGCAGGTCCAGATAAAGACTTTGGAAGGGGAGTTCTCTGTTACTATGTGGGCATCAGGTAAGTTCAGTCCTGAGTAAATTCCTGAAAGCTAGCCCCTGCCTTTGTTCCTCGCGTGTGTGCCTTGTGACTAGGCCCTTTTGAGGCCTTGTGCTCCCCGAAAATCTGAACTATTTTCCCATCGGGAGCCACTGAAACTTAATTTGAAATGTTTTTGTTTTTATGGGAAGCCATGTTTTGTGTGTCGATGGGCGCCGCCATATTTTCCCGGTCTAGAAAGTATGGCGGCCCGAAAAAATGGCGTTTATTTGGCCGACGAACATGGCGGCGAGTGTGGAAGCGGGTGCAGTCGGCTCCGCTAGGCCGCTGTGGCGCAGTTCAGGCCAACGGCAGCGGGGGGCGCGCGGGGACTGCTCCGCGTGCCTTTCAATTCTCTCTTGTGTTGACACGGTCATTTCTCTATTTGCCTTAGACACAATTTTTAAGATTTTTGGTATTTTTCGTGAATTAGATCCCATCGTAGTATTTGTTTTCCAAATCAGTGCATTTTACAAACTATCAAATTATTATTTTTCCATGACTTTTTATTTGTGGTTATATAATGGTACCAACAATTTGTGCAGCACACGTCCAAATTATATAGAGATGTATTTGTATTGCATTATTTGGAGGACTATGAAGTAAAACATAAAGAATATAGTCTATACAGTGTATTGTATGCTGTAAGTTACAGTGTGCTTTTTGTAATTTATGGAATATTAATAAATATACCTAAAGAAGTTCTAATGTAAAAGTAATTGTTTTAATCTTCCTCCGACACTTTACAAATGTCAGCTACTTGTATTTGAAATGTTGTCTTGGCTGTGGTCATGACTGGGGTGGTCTACTAATATTTATACTTTGAACAGTTTCTATTACTTAAAATAATATTTTTTTTTTTTTTTTTAATGACTCTTGTCTCATCCAGATGACAAAAAAGACATTGACCACGAGGAACAGATTACAGGTGAAAACTCTCCTCCAGATTATTCGGAGTACATGACGGGGAAGAAGCTCCCACCTGGAGGTATCCCCGGCATTGACTTGTCTGACCCCAAGCAGCTGGCAGAGTTTGCACGGTGAGTGTCAGGTTTAGAGGACACAATGTTTTTCGATTGTATTGGGCCCAATGTGATTAGAATAAATACTATATTTTTTATGGCTTAAACATTTTTGTGCTCTAAAGAAGCTGCTTAATTTTGTGTGCTTGAAGTATTTGATACTCATATTTTTGATACTTGCTTTTTTCCCAGAATGAAGCCAAGAAAAATAAAAGAAGATGATGCTCCTAGGACAATAGCATGTCCACACAAAGTGAGTATATTTGATCAATTACAGCAGTGCGATTCTTTATGTCGGTATCTTATTATTGTATTACGATAATTGTATTGAATATATAAATTCCTAGCCTGGCCAGCTGCAACTAACTCTTTTCCTATTCTATACAAAGAAGTTAGTCTGGTTCCATGTTGCTTCCATTCCATTTCAAGGGCGGGGTTTGCAAGAGGACTGTTAACCAATCAGAGAAACACGGGACGTGATCGCAGAGCTGGTCTGGTATACCAGGCTAATAAATTCCTTGTGTTTGTATGTCCTATGCAGGGATGTACTAAGATGTTCAGGGACAACTCTGCGATGAGAAAGCACTTGCATACCCACGGGCCTCGTGTGCACGTTTGTGCAGAATGTGGCAAAGCCTTTGTGGAGAGTTCAAAGCTGAAGAGGCATCAGCTTGTTCACACAGGAGAGAAACCTTTCCAGGTGAGCTTTGTCATCATTGGCTTATCTCACTCTTGTTGAAATGGCAGTATAATAATCAACTGTTCTTTTTATTATTTTTTTCTTTTGAGTGAATTGTGATATTAACTTGCATGTTCCTTGTCCCCAGTGCACGTTTGAAGGTTGTGGCAAGCGTTTCTCCCTGGACTTTAATTTGCGTACACATGTACGTATTCACACTGGAGACCGCCCATATGTGTGCCCCTTCGATGGCTGCAACAAGAAGTTTGCTCAGTCAACCAACCTGAAGTCTCACATCTTGACACACGCCAAAGCCAAGAACAACCAATGACTGAGGGCAGCAGCGTGAGCCTACACTGGACTGACCACATCTCCACCTCTGCTTCAGTTTGTATCCTGTGGCCTGCTCACTATTACTAGATAAGGTTTAAACTGAGAAATGACCTTTTCTCGATCATTTGGCCATGTGCACTGAGGTTTGAACAGTGGACTTTTAAACCCCCAGCCTTCTAATGTTTCAATGCTACCTGACAGACTACGGTTTCTTCTTGAAGACATTACTTCAAGGATCAACACCTAATACTTATTTATACTATTACATGTTTTGCAATGATCCTCAGCAATGATACCTTTTCTATTTTGTATTCTTCCCAGTGTGCATATTGTACACTGACATAAGCGCTGTGCTATTGTATGTAGTAATTTCAGTAGCTCTTCTTTGAAGAGGTTTCAGTTTGTTTTACCTTCCACCTTTCCTTGTGTGAATGTTTTTGAAGGGACAGGTTGGTCTTTAAATATTTTCACTTTGTACAATGTTATAAAATCATGTAAATAGCCATGTGATTTTCAATAGTAATTAAAATATTTTGTCCTTGCAATACAAAGTCTGAGTCCAATGCTTTTTAATTACTAAATTGTGCCATGTCAGATTGTGTCATTAACATGCTTCAAGTCCCAGTAAAACATCTTATCTCCACCCAGACACAAGAAGTGCAACAAGTGTCTTTATTTCTAATGTTGCCATATTCCTCATGATAAAGTGAAAAATATGTTCATGACAGTAAGCATAGTTTAAAAGAACAAAGGTAAAGTGTATAATATGTAATCCCTGAATCATTAAGAAAAAGAAACATTCTCCAATTACATACTCATTCAACTCTTGTCAGCTGATCCTGCCTTTCAGTGCATTTGGTTGGTTCAAATGAAACGAATTGAAAAAGTTTGAAAATTCACACAACAGCCAACATGTCACAGGAGAGCTGACCTCTTCCAAAATGTACGATTGGGTGATTTTAATGATAGCTAGGAAAACTATTGCATATAAAAAATAAAAGTTTACAGTGTATTATTGCTGTGCATTCAGCATTGCTTTAGAGATCCATTATCAAATCTGCTTTAGCGGTGAACAGCAAATAACTGCTAAAAGTCTTATCTTTTAAATGGACAGACAAAACACATCCTTGCATGTGTGAAAAAGTAAAAGTTTGCATTCAATTTTTGTTCTATTTCCCAGTCTTAAACATGACTCCAGCCCAAGAGGATGATCTTTAATGTAGTCCTTGACCAATGCTCAGTTGTCCAGAAGGGCTTTCATCAGTTCAGGATAGTTGGGTGTCCCCCAGCCTGTGACAGGGTCCCACGACGGAGCGGCGCAGAAACCCTTGCCTTGAACCTGTTCATCGAGACAGCTCAGGTGACAGCCTTCAGTCACCTACAAAGAAATGGACAGAAGTTGGAATAACTAAAATCCATCCTCGCAAAAAAGGACAATTGCATCCTGAAAATGATTCAACCATAAAATCTTTTAGATACATCTAAACAATGTTCCCAAATGAACATGGTGCGTGTGTGTGCGTGGGTCCATGACAGTTTTATTGTACAATGTAAGTGAGTAAGTGTATACTGTGTATACTACAGTAAGTGTACCTCTTAAAGCTTAAAACATTTGACTAATTAGTGGTGCCAATGGAAAATCTCCATTGTAGATAAAAATTAATTTAGCAAATGTTACATAATTTAAACAAACAGCCAGTTACATCATGGTACACTTACACTTTAAACATAACATGAAACATTAATGTTGAATAATGCCAAGATATTTTAAAATTTTAGGATTGAATAAAGAATACATGATGAAAGCAAAGCATTCGACTAAAGTCTAAATAGCTCTGTAATCTGTAGGCTACTTTTTGTGACACTCACATCAAAGAGGGCCTCGCCTTTAAGCTTGTAGAGACGAGGGTTGAGAAAGCCCAAAACAGGCAGACCCTTTAAAAGCCTTTGGTCATTGATGAGAGACAGCATGCCACCCACAACTGGAGTAGAGGCCTGGAGGGTGACAACATCAACATTTTCACCAAGCACTTAGAGTTTATATTAAGAATTCACTTAGAAAAGTGGAATGAAATGTGAATGTTTACCGATGTCCCAGACACCCAGGGGATAGGTACTCTGTTGGTGACCACCCAGTAGTTATCGGACAGAGCAGCTATATCTGGATACGCCCGACCGCTGGGACTGTAGTACGACTGAGGAGGGAGAGCTGATGCCACAGATTTCAGGTATCCATTCACGGCACTGGCCTAAACAACACGTCAATCATAGTGAATAGACTGGAATTTAAAAAATGCAAACGCACATCAATCAAATGAATGAAGACATGTTACCTGGTAGTCAGGCATCTTAAAAACATTGCTAAAGCCTCCTCCGCTGATGTAATCCGTCACTTCATATGTCAGTTTAAACGGGTTCTTAAAGGAGGTTCCCCCAACAGTTGTCACATAAGGACTGATGAGGGGAAACAAGACATTTTCTGTCAGTATTCATAAGAGCCTAATATGTTTAAATGCACAATGGAAGCCCTTGTGCTTTTAGAAGTGTCAGCTTAGAAGCTCTACTTTAAGAACTTAAGGCTGTGGATTACCTTGAGGCAGGAAAACTAGGCCTGAAAGTGTTTTGTTCTTTCCCCATGTGCCTGCAGCCAGCCCCACTGTCACCTGAACACAAGAATCCAAAGTAGGATATAAAAGAACTTACACAATAAAATACAGAAAACAATGTAGCTAAACATGGACTTGTATGTCTGTGAAGGTTCTCAATCATCCAGGACATCTTGAAAAAAAAGTTTTAGTAAAAGCATCTGGACTCAGTTTTCAAGGAGAAGAAACGTCGACGAAGCGTCTTTACTTGTAAACATTTTCTAACGTCACTTAAAGAAGTTTTATTTTCAGGTGCGTTAATGATTAGTTAAGAGAGGCACCAGATGTGTCGCCAATGAAACAATGACTGACTCTTTTGTTTGAGCTTGGGCATGAATTGTTCATGTCACTGTGCTGCCGCAGTTTGGATTAAATGTACTTCATACTTGCCTGAAGCAAAGAGCAGAGAGATGCCCCGGACCCCGGCCTTCATGAACTCTGTGTTAATGCGGGTCATGTAGGCGGTGGACAGGCTGTCTTCATCATCTCCATAACTAATGGTGTGAACCCAGGGCAGGTCAGACATGTTGCTCAGCAGAAACATCCACTGCAAGAACGGCTCTTGAGACTCGTGACGCCCTGGAGCAAAGTTACATTCATATTTCCATTATTACAAGTTAATACATACTTACTAAATATAACACTGAGCAAAGTTTTAGAGGTATTATAGTATTGTATGTTTTCAGAGAGTAATTATTAGAGAGTAAATGAGTTAACCGAGTTCCATTTGGTCTTAGTTTTAATTCACTTTTTTTTTTAAACAAACAGTGGTAGCTTGCTTTTTTTCCATGTTATTTTAATAAACATGTTAAATATTCATCTTTCCTCCACACCTGCATTGCTGAAGACCCATGTGGAGATGTTGGCCCCCGTGCTCATGATGTACTCCACATCCAGACTGGCCTCCAGACCAGCCTTTCCTCCTCCCTGAGTGCCCACCACCCGGTCCACCACAGACATATGCTTGAAGCCACCACCAAACAGGCTCATAAACTCAGCCAGGTCCAGGGGGTGATAGTACTGCTCCAAGAACTGAAGAGAGGAAAACAAGTTACAACACCATTTGGACACCATTGTTGAAAACAAATCATAAAAAAGCTAGACTGGAATATGCCAAACTACATGTTGACAAGCCACAAAGCTTCTGGGAGGATGTCCTATGGACAGATGAGACAAAAATGGAACTTTTTGTCAAGGCACATCAGCTCTATGTTCACAGACGGAAAAATGAAGCATATCAAGAAAAGAACACTGTCCCTACTGTCAAACATGGAGGAGGCTCTGTTATGTTCTGGGGCTGCTTTGCTGCATCTGGCACAGGGCGTCTTGAATCTGTGCAGGGTACAATAAAATCTGAAGACTATCAAGGGATTCTAGAGAGAAACGTGCTGGCCAGTGTCAGACAGCTTGGTCTCAGTCGCAGGTCATGGGTCTTGCAACAGGACAATGACCCAAAACACAGCTAAAAACACCCAAGAATGGTTAAGAGGAAAACATTGGACTATTCTAAAGTGGCCTTCTATGAGCCCTGACCTCAATGCTATTGAGCATCTTTGGAAGGAGCTGAAACATGCCGTCTGGAAAAGACACCCTTCAAACCAGAAACAACTGGAGCAGTTTGCTCATGAGGAATGGGCCAAAATACCTGCTGAGAGGTGCAGAAGTCTCATTGACAGTTACAGGAATCGTCTGATTGCAGTGATAGTCTCAAAAGGTTGTGCAACAAAATATTAAGTTAGGGGTACCATCAATTTTGTCTAGGCCTGTTCCATGAGTTTATTTTTTAAATAATTCCGTTGAAGCATGGTTGAAAAGCAATGTCTGACTTTCATTGGTTAACATTCATAGAATTTTTAATTATTATTACTTTTGTCAGAATAAAGTTTTTTCTGTGACCATTGTGAGTTTTTCTTTCATTGACCGAAGGGTACCAACAATTTTGTCCACGTGTGTATATAAAGCTGGAAAGGGTTACAAGTTATTTCAAAGACTTTGTAAATTTACCAGTCTACATTTAGACAAACAATCTACCAATGGAGATGCCTTGGGGCTGTTGCTACTCTACCAAGAAGTGGGCCCTCAGTCAAAATGACACCAAGAGAACAACAAAGACTCATCAATGAGGTAAAGAAACAACAAATGACCACTTTGCTGCATCAGGGCCTGGCCAGCTTGTAATCCTTGAGGAGAAGATTAATTCCCAAGTATATATCAGACAATTCTTCAGGATGATGTGAGGATGTCTGTACGTCAGCTGAAACTGTGTAGAAGGTGGCTGATGCAACAGGACAACGACCCACAAACACCAGAGCAAGTCCACAACAGAATGGCTTCAGAACAAAATCTGCCTTTTGGAGTGGCCAAGTCAGAGTCCAGACCTCAACCCAATAGAGATGCTTTGGATTGACTTGAAGAGGGCCAAACACATGAGACATGAGTCCGAAGAATATGACAGAGCTAAAGCCATTCTGCAGGAAGAATGGGCTAAAATTCCTCCTCAACAATGTGCAGGTCTGATCCACAGCTACAGGAAGTGCCTGGTTGAGGTTATTGCTGCCAACGGGTGGGAGGGGTAAAGCAGATATTCATTCTAAGGGTTCACTTTTCCACTGCCATTTTGAATTTTGAATGAGTAATCCATAATTTTGTGTAATAATTTTTTTAGACACTTTTGTCAATACACTTGACTTAGCTGAAGTTCACATTTAGTCATTTAGCAGACGCTTTTATCCAAAGCAACTTACAAGTGAGGAAAACAATGGAAACAATTTTAACAACAAAAAAAGCATAAGTGCACCAAAAACTAGTCAGTTTAAAAACTAAAACGGTTCATTAAAGACCACTCTTGCCGCTGCATTCTGGATCAGCTGCAGATGTTTGGTTGTGCAGGCAGGGAGTCCAGCCAGTAGAGCATTGCAATAATCCAGTTTGGACAAGACAAGAGTCTGGACTAGGTTTTGCGTGGAGTGCTCTGATAGGAAAGGTCTAATTTTCCTAATGTTGTAGAGGATGAATCTACAGGACCGGGTGGTGCTGGCAACATGACTTTTTCAATTACCACTCCCAGATTTCTGGCAGTGCTGGACGGTGTAATGGTTGATGGGCCTAGTTGAATGGAGAGGTTGTGGTGGGTCTTTGGATGGGCCGGAATCACAAGCAGTTCTGTTTTTGCAAGGTTCAGCTGCAGGTGATGGTCCTTCATCCAAAGTGAGATGTCACTCAGACATGCCGAGACGCGAGCAGAGACCGCCGGATCGTCAGGTTGAAATGACAGGTGGAGTCGAGTGTCATCTGCAGCAGTGATAGGAAAAGCCATGCTTCTGGATGACAGAGCCAAGGGATGTCATCTATGTGGAAAAGAGTAGCGGTCCAAGCACTGAGCCCTGTATTGAGATTAAAGAGAGAGACCCCATTTCTCCAGGATACTCTGAATGAGCTACCCGAGAGGCAAGACTTGAACCACTGCAATGCCATTCCAGAGACACCCATCGCACTGAGAGTGGACAGGAGGATGTGACGATTAATAGTGTCAAAGGCAGTTGTGTGTGCATGTCAATCCATCACACACACACAAACACTTTTAATAAAAACAATAAATAAAAGGCACATGACAAGACACTTGTGACTACTCTGAACAGCACACTTGGCAGTCAAAATTAGTCAAGGTCCAAAACTCAAACAATGGTCTGTTAAGTTATGAGAAAATTAACTCAAGCTGTTGACCTGTATTAAGTAAAATGTGTTTGGACCTGTGCTACAGCCTGGCTGTTGTTCTGAGCTGTTCCCACATCAGAAGTTGAAAGGTTGTAGCGCTGCCTTAAGATGGAGGGCGTCACTCCCAGGTGGAACCCAGCCTCAGAATTCTTTATGTGAGATGAGCCTGGAGTCGGATCCAGGGCTTTGGGAGGGAAGCGATGCAGTCCTCCAACTGTAGATTAAAGTGGACACAGTTTGAATAAAAACTGTCAATAGATAGAGCCATCTATCAATTTTTATAGATTTTCTTTCTTTTTCCGGATAAATTGTCACAATTTGTGGATCATATCCTTTGAAAGGCGTTATGTTTTTTGGTCTATTCGTGTTGTTTGTGTTCAGAGTTTAAGTTAGGCTACATACAAGGTCATATTTACCAGAGTGCGCACTGACGCAGTTTATTGGCTTTAATTAACTTCATAGCTCGCGGTAGAGCTGCTGGGTGTGTGAAGAAATGGAGGACCTAAATAATCAATAACGAACTGATAATGATGAATTTATAGGACTTCCAGCAGTTGGCTACTGCACAAAGATACAGCGGAATGTGGCCACAGTTCAACATAGTGTCACAAACGTCCTTTCAGCTGAGAGTTCACGTGCACCTGCTGAAAAGCTCCTCTGTCTGGAGGAGTATTATCCAGTTTTTGTGAGACTTTTTGTTCCTCGTATTTGAAAGTATCTTGATATTATTTTACGAGTCTGCTCCGAGTCCTAAACTCTCCAGCGGACTCTTCCTCCATAGTGCGTCTGACGCATGGCCGGGCAAATACTTCCTTGTCCTCCAGCGCACGCCACGTCTCTGAAATAAGGTAGCCTACATTTACAAGTTTAGGTCAGATTATATTTATTTATACTAGTAAAAAGGTAAAGTCCGTGTGTATGCGTCTGAAAGGCTGCGTAGTTTGACGAGGAAGTGGAGAGGAAAAGCCAAAAGAGTCAAATGTTCACGGAATTCAGAGGTATAAACCCTTCACTACAAACTTAGTTAGTACTTGGTGACATTTGTTCACCTTGTTCGTTTTCCTCCCAGAGCAGCAAGCGTGGCTGCTGACTGGGAGCTAATACGTTTATCCAGTGTGTCCCTGTCATCTAAAAAGGAATATTGCAAAAGAGACAGTCGTGAGTACTCAAAGTGTATACAGTTGTGCTCATAAGTTTACACTTGCAGAATGTGATTTTTATGAATGATAACACAAAAACGTTTCTTTCATACATAATTAGTGGTTGGGTGAAGCCATTTATTGTCAAACAATTGTGTTTACTATTATTAAATGATAATGACAACAGAAACTACCCAAACTGACCCTGATCAAAAGTTGATGGTGATTTTGGTCTGATAACATGCACGAGTGACACAAACAGGTTTGAATGGCTTCAAAGGTAACCATCCTCACCTGTGATCTGTTTGTTTGTAATCAGTGTGTTTATAAAAAGGTCAGCGAGTTTCTGGGCTCCTGACAGACCCTTGTATCTTTCATCCAGCGCTCCACTGATGTTTCTGTCTGAGTCATGGAGAAAGCAACAGAATTGTCAAAGGATCTGCGGGAAAGGGATATTAAAAGATATCCAAGAAATTGAGAATGCCAATCAGCAGTGTTCAAACTCTAATAAAGAAGTGGAAAATAAAAAGGTGGAGTGGAGACCAAAAGTCAGATTTTTGTCCACAACCATAAATGTTATTTGGAGAGGTTTAAACAAGGTCAATGATGAAAGTACACCATTCCTACTGTAAAACATGGAGGTGGATCGCTGAATGCAAAATTTAAAAAAAAATTTAAAAAATTGCACTCATCAGCCCGGAAGCTGCACATGAGACCTACTTGGACATTCCAACATGACAATGACCCAAAGCACAAGTCGACCTGTCATTGGCTACAGCAGCATAAAGTGAAGGTTCTGGACTGGTCCATCTCAGTCTCCTGACTTCAATATCATTGAGACACCCTGGGGAGATCTCAAATGTGCAGTTCATGCAAGACAGCCTAAGAATTTACAGGAACTGGACGCTTTTTGCCAAGAACAATGGTCAGCTTTTGTCGTGTCTGACACTGAACCCCAAGCCATTAGAACACTTTTATGCATTACTTCATGAGCAGGAAATGAGTATGATGCCAAGAGTCTTTTTGTCACAACAATCATAGACCTGAGCACTCTATGCCAGTCGTACTAAAGTTCTGCACACCGATCTTGGGGTTTTATACATTTCTTACATGGACATGTCACAAGTTTATGATATCTCCAGGGTGAGAATGACCCCCTCCTTCTAATGGAAACTGAGTACCTTTGTCCTTTATCTTGACCAGAACTTTCCTGTATGCATGTGCGCTTTAAGCTAATCATGTTCAAAACCATACGCTCTTGACATCGTTTTCTCTTTTCCATTAATGTGTCAATAGATGCATTTAATGACATCCCATACTTGCTAATAAAACATGCAACAGCATCATCCATAAGGCACATACTGTGAACACATGCTTAAATAGGTGTTTGAATGAGTGCGTTGACATAAAACACCTAACATTGAAAATATTACACAACACTTTACCATCGGAGAAAATCCACAACGACCACAAAAGACTTCAAGTTGTCATTGATGTTAAAGGTGGCAATACACAGTATTAAGAACTGGGGTATGTAAACTTTTGATCAGGGTCATTTGGGTAGTTTCTATTGTTATTATGATTTAAAAAGAGTAAACACAATTGTTTGACAATAAATGGCTTCCCCCAAACACTATCTATGAAAATGTTGTGTGTCATCATTCATTTTCTCTAAAAAAAAAATAAAAAATGTAATCATTCACAATAATTATGAGCAGAAGTGAATTTGATTTTGATAGGAGGATTTGTAATTGAGGGCATAGAATTCCGATGGTTCATAAAGTTTTCAGTTCCCACTCCCAGTAATATATCTGAAAAATTATGATTACCAAAGTCAAGGTGAGGGTAAACATCCTCAGGAACAGAGTATGGAGCTGAAGACCTCACCACAGAACGACCGCTGCTGACGAAACGGTGGAACCTGCTCCCTGGAAGCAGCCTCTCAGCGACTCTAAAAAGGATCAAACAAAAGGCAAGAACTATTACAACTTGAATATACCAAGTTTAAAATTATGAACTTTCAAAAACGCAATACAAGATTAAAGTTTGATATTAATGTCTTTATGATAAAGTTTAGATTTAAGTGACGACTAAAATAGGAACAACATCATAAAATCTGTTTTGTACAACGTATGAAGAAAGTAAAAATAAAGCTGCTGAGCAAGGAGAACAAACAAACTTGTTCCTAAATAAAAATATATATTGCTTACTCTGCGGTCATTGTGCACTGTAAGAAATCCTGTGTGTGTACACTTTGGCAGTTTGTAATCCCATGACTCATGAGCCAATTGTGCACCACTTTCTGGGTCACTTCAGATGGACGCACCAGTCTGGCCACTTCCTCCAAGCTCATGTATTTGCCTGTGGAGGACAAAGTCATCCATCAGCGTTTAATCCAGGCATTTACGTAGAATGGAATAAGGCGGAGATTTAAAGCCACTGTGATACATTACAGAATTAATTGAAAGCCTCTTGATAAATATTACCGTACTGAGACGAGTCAGGGTCCGACACCTGTCTGAGTGTGTCCTCCAGCACTGGGACATTCTGCTGCTTCAGGGCAAAGGTCAGCTCCAGCTCCTCGTTAGGACTGACCCAACCCATATCAGTATAATCATTAGGCACTCTGAGATAAAAAAAAAAAAAAAAAAGGGAACACAAAATGCAGTTTTATCTTATGTCACTCTCACTCAGATTGTTGTGAACATTAAACCTAAACGTCACTGTTTTATCTAAAAACAGCTTGTCCGAACATGGTCCACAGGTTTAAAATAAAAAATAAAAATAATAAAATAAAAAAAATCCTGTAAATAATAATTAGACAAGGAAACTGCTCACATGCTGGTGTGTGCGTGTATAAAATGGGCTTACAAAACATTTTGGTCGTGTTCAAGGTATCCTCCCCACACCAAGCAGCTCCACAACAAGAGGAGAATCAGGGTCGCTCTGTGGAGGGAGAAACATGACGGACTGAGTCAGAACTAGTGGCAGTGTCCTGGTAGATCCGCTTTTATTTCAGCAAGCACCTAAAAGCAGACATAACAATAACCGAAGACACAAACACGAGCCCGTTTTACAACTTAAACACAGTAAGTTAGCCAACAGAGAAAACGACTTTAGCGGCTGTGTGTAGTCGGTTTTGTCTGGTCAGAGTTAGCGGTCAGCTGTCGTTCGAGGTCATCTGTGAAACAACCGAAGCACACGCGGAGTACGGACTAAGAACGGCGTTTAAAAGCTATGTTTAAAAGCTATCCCAGAGCGAAAACAGATCCAACACTCACCTTGTCTTCATGTTTTCCGTGTTCTCTGTTGACCACACTGCGCTCGTGCTCCGGCGGGCTGTTAAAAAGCGCCGTTCACGTGACACACTTCCACGTGATTACTAGCGCAGTGGTCTCACTTTCGAATGACCTATTTGTCAAGATGAAAAAAAGTTTAAAGTAAGCATCTGGACTCAGTTTTCAAGGGGAAGACGTTTCGTCTCTAATTCCAAGAGACTCCTCAGAACTGATAAAGTCTCATGGAATTAGAGACAAAACGTCTTCCCCTTGAAAACTGAGTCCAGATGCTTTTACTTTACCCTTTTAAAAGATGTCCTGGATGACTGAGAACCTTCACAGACATATTTGTCAGGATGAAAATATAGAAGGTAAGTTGCCTTACCAATTAAAAGGTCCTCATCCTTTCAGTAAGACTGAATAAAAAATAGGGCGTAGGGAGTGGAAAGCATTCATTTTTGAAAAACTGATTTTGTCAACTAAAAGTAAAATGGGGCATGTAAAGGTTTACAGCAGAAAGTTTTTAAAAGCGTAACCCAACAGGAAAAGAACAGAAAATATTTTCAAAATAAAAGCTAGACACATACGCGCGCAATAACACCCCGACTTGCTGTTAGCTCACGGTAAACGAACTTTACAGTACATTACACAACACAACACTTGTTTATCTCTTTAACGTACACTTCTCTAAGTGCCAAACATTTTCTGTGCCAAACTTTTTAACTTTATCTAGTGACTGGTTTTGACAAAACATCCGCAATCATGTGTTCAGTAGGACAATATTCCAATATTACCTTTTCTGTCGTCACAATGTCTCTTATGAACTGGTATTTCACATCAATGTGTTTTGCATCAATGCATTTGTCTGTTCACAGGATTTCTGGAAAGTGCAATTATTACTTTAATGTCTTTGTACTTTTGTATTTACATATTGGTAGTTGTCTAAACCTCTTAGTAGCTGTTCTGTAAATACACTCCTCCAACAGAATTGATATCAGGTCGGATACAAGTGGCTAAGTATATCAAATCAAATGTAACATTTTGACTTGTCCTTTTGTTTGTTCAAAGTCTATTCCTAAAAATGTTTCAACTTTCCTAGATTTTTCATTTTGAATCATTGCGTTTTACATCAGTCATTGCTTGTTCACTGCTCGCAGCTATAATAAGATCATCTTATGAGGATTAGTTTTTCACAATGTTTTTTCCCTTGTATCCAGACAATAATCTGCAGCATCACTTACACTCACCTAAAGGATTATTAGGAACACCATACTAATACTGTGTTTGACCCCCTTTCGCCTTCAGAACTGCCTTAATTCTACGTGGCATTGATTCAACAAGGTGCTGAAAGCATTCTTTAGAAATGTTGGCCCATATTGATAGGATAGTATCTGGTGACTGTGGGGGCCATTTTAGTTCAGTGAACTCATTGTCATGTTCAAGAAACCAATTTGAAATGATTCGAGCTTTGTGACATTGTGCATTATCCTGCTGGAAGTAGCCATCAGAGGATGAGTACATGGTGGTCATAAAGGGATGGACATGGTCAGAAACAATGCTCAGGTAGGCCGTGGCATTTAAACGATGCCCAATTGGCACTAAGGGGCCTAAAGTGTGCCAAGAAAACATCCCCCACACCATTACACCACCACATTACACTGTTGTAGCCCATCCGCCTCAAGGTTGTGCGTGTTGTGGCTTCACAAATGCTTTGCTGCATACCTCGGTTGTAACGAGTGGTTATTTCTCTTCTATCAGCTTGAATCAGTCAGCCCATTCTCCTCTGACCTCTAGTATCAACAAGAAAATACATATATATATATATATATATATATATATATATATATATATATATATATATATATATATATATATATATATATATATATATATATATACATATATATATACATACATATGTATATACATATATATATATATATACATATATATATACATATATATATACATACATATATATACATATATATATGCATACATATATATACATATATATATACATACATATATATACATATATATATACATACATATATATACATATATATATATACATACATATATACATACATATATATACATATATATATATACATACATATATATATATATATATATATATATATATATATATATATACATATATATATACATATATATATATATATATATATATATATATATACATATATATATACATACATACATATATATATATATATATATATACATATATATATACATACATACATATATATATATATATATATATATATATATATATATATATATACATATATATATATATATATATATATATATATACATATATATATATATACATACATATGTATATACATATATATATACATATATATGTATATACATATATATATACATATATATGTATATACATATATATATACATATATATATATATATACATATATATATACATACATATATATACATATATATATACATACATATATATACATATATATATACATACATATATATACATATATATATACATACATATATATACATACATATATATACATATATATATACATACATATATATACATATATACATACATATATATACATATATATATACATACATATATATACATACATATATATATATATATATACATACATATATATATATATATATATATATATATATATATATATATATATATATATATATATATATATATATATATATATACATATATATGTATATATACATATGTATGTATACATATATACGTTAGCTCAGCTGGTAAGGACATGGCCTTTCACACGGGGGACCCAGGTTCGAATCCCCCTCGGGTGCTATCCAGTGTGGGTCCTTAGGCAAGACCCTTCGCTACTGCCTACCTCATAATGATGAGTGACAATAAATGCTATGAGAAGCCGGCTCAGGCGTCGCCCGGCCAAACAAGGTCTGCGTCAGGTGTTGGGGAACCAGAGCAACTTGATGACAAATGGGCTACTGGAACAAGACGGAGATGGGCGAGATGCGATAACAAGGCTCTGTTGGAATGCTACTACTCCAGTAACCCTAGTCAGAGGGTTACATGAAGAGAATGTGGGATGAATGGTTACTACGAAACCCACAATCCAGGCTTACATCGAAGCAACTAGTAGCTCAGTGTTCCAACATCCACAAGCGGCAGCTGCTATCACAACTTGAGATTGACGAGATACAACACAAAAATGCTACGGCAAGGGGAGCCAGGGCGCAAGGTCAGAGAGGAGCCAACAGGTGCTCCCCAACCGGAGATTGGGTATGAAGCCCCAACAATTGAAATAATGCTGAGAGGCAGCGACTGACCTGAAAGACAAGATCATGGCGAGAATGAAGGCAAGGCACCCCGGCGCCAATTACAACGGCTAAGTG